>CCAG010002199.1:0-35997 GCA_001077435.1 Glossina morsitans morsitans
ATATATATATATATATATATATATATATATATATATATATATATGATATATATATATATATATATATATATATATATATATATATATATGAAAGCAAGTTGTTTACTTAAGTAAAATCAAATTATTTGTAAATGATTTTTAAAAGATTTGTTAAAATTTTAATTAGGACGTGGAATATTTCTTGAGATGATAAAGAAAGGGAAAGCAAGTAATAAATATTCAGATGCCAACGTGGCTTTTCCAAACTTTAACGGTACTACGAGTCAGCGAAATCACTCAAGAATTATTTATTTTTTTTATTTTCGCCTTTGTTTTTCTACCTATTTAACGCAACGCTATCTATAATATTATTGCAGACGAAGTTCATCAGTGTCAACATTCCATAAGCTATGGCCGTGTTTAAAAATACATTTACCGTAAAGGCAAGAAAGCCGTGTTATGTTAATGAAGTTATTCAATGAGGAAATAATATTTGGAATTGCTGATACAATTGATCCTAGACGTCTGCCTCTCTGGCAGATTATTATAACATTCAGTCGAAGAGTCCCCATTAGTTTGCACTAAACTAGACTATCTACTATAGTATATAACAATAAGCCATCGCACACTCTCGATTAATTCTACAAGTCCGTATTTTGTTAAGCCTTTCATTCGGAGTCATATAATAACTTGAATTATCTTTATATTCGCACGCATAAATTCTTTGTATTCCAAGACGATATGAAATTCAAAATTAGTTTGGTTTCAGACATGTTTGTCAGTTGATTTGCCTGTGCGCTGTTGCCTACTTACCAATTCAGAAAATAGAAATTGAAATTTGAAACGTTACACATATGCTTTTTCTTCGTCGGACTCACAGACAAAAAATAAGTAGATGATGCGTTTGCAAAAAATTTAATGTAATTCATTTATATTATAATGTACACATATATAAACATATATATATTTCCTGATATATATATATATCAGGTTGTCCGTGCTTCATTTAGCTTACCTTCGTCACCTTGTAAGGCGACTATTGCTTTGTTACTTGTGCAAGCAAAAGTCTGAGACGTGCCTTATAGCCCCTTTTTTCATTATTAAAATATATATATGCTTACATATATGTATATGTATATTCATATTTATATACTCATTTTGTTCTATTACTTTTTGGCATATTATTTTCCTACTCTTTTTTTTTTGTACTTTTTTTTTTGTTTTTTTGGTTTTTTTGTATTTATAAATGTTTTTACAAACTATAGCACTCTATAAATCTTGTTAACCTTGTTTAATTTTTTTTTCTCTCTCTTCTCATAAGACACGAATAAAAAATGGGCATTAAAATTTTGTTTACCAAAAACACACTCCAGCATATATATATATTTTAGCCTTTTCTTTGGTATATGCAAAAACGAACGGATGATTTTGTCTTGTAAGGTGATATCATTCCCATTTAGCCAAGTTAACCAACCAAGCATATAGCCAACGATCGATGGATGATGACCAAGTATTGAGAAAATTGAGAGATTAAATGTGTGCTGCAGCGTGCACATTGCTATTCCATGCCCACCCACACTCTGTCTGGCACGATCACTCATTTGAAGGTATGATCGTGCATACTTGGCATTGATATGCATTCAAATACATGCATACACGCGCATACGTAAATGCACATAAGTAAACGTGAAGTTGAATTGTTTTCCTTTTTTCGTCCGTTTACAATTGAATGAATTGAAAAGTAACCGCATCACAAATATATTTGAAATCAACTGGAAAAAATGTTCCGTTTTTTCTTTTTTTGCTTTCTTAATAAAAAATTTTCTGAATTTATTCTGTACGTATATATAGATTCATACATACATGAGTATGTAAAATATTCATTGATTTTTTTTTCCTTTAGTTGATGTTCATGTTTTGGTCAATTTCTGTGGTCTCTGTGGCATTGTTATGGTTGCTGTTGCTGTGCTGTGTTGTATTCATTTGAGACGATATGGTTTGACATTCAGTGAAAGCAGGTTAAATGTAAATAACATTTTTCGGACTTATCAACAGAAAAGTGAAGCACAGAAAAAAAACAAGAAGAAAATTGTTATAGAATCGTTAAAGTTATAACTTTCTAATAGTTAGCAAAGGTTGCAAGCAATCCTTACCAGTAAGTACGGCCGGTAGTTGAATTCGACTGCGATGCAGATTTTTTATGCTTTCCACTTACAACGTTACGGCAACAAATGAAATTTTGTTTGTTTTGTTGTATTTAATACACAAAAAACTTGCTCAAGGTTATCCCAAAATCCTGAACCCCATTGAGCTGAAGTTACAGTTAAGACACACCAAAAATTAAATAAATTAAAAACCATATCATTCATAATAATAATTGCATTTACATACGCAGTCGATGAATTTATTCAAAAAACAAAAAAAATATTTTTATTTTTACGTTTATTATTTCAGTTTCATTTCTCTCCACATTCACATGACATAATTACATATTAATAAAAAGCATAGGTTTGAGGACGTTTACGGCCATAAAAGGGAAGCAAAGCGAAACATAAATGACTCGCAAGGTAGACACAGGTTTCGATTAGAGCCGAATCTTTTATACCCACCACGATTCGTTTCATCGGCAGAAAAGTGCCAACAACACTTGTGTGCCACACAAAGGCACACAGGCCCACTGAAGCATAGACATGTCTGGATCGATTAGGAATTCGACACTGATCAACAATATATGTACTTGTATATGGGGATTTGGGGTTGTTGCGAACATTATGACTAAATGGATCGTGGGCAGAAAAAGGAAAGTTCTCTCATTAAAAAAGAGCCAAGTTATGAATGATGCAACTAAAGGCATAATACATTGGCACAGAAGTGCCAATACTTTTAGTGTTAATTCATTTTTCTCTTTTGACATTTAATAAGAGTCCGCATTGAAGTCAGATTACAGCCATAATTTCGACAGTTATTTCTATATGGAGAAGGTGGAGAGGTTCACAAAGAAATATGTGGACGTTCTGGCGATGTACGTAGTGGAGGTCCTGTGCAAAAATCCGATTAAAAGTATTCATGCCGGAAATCATAGATAAATAAATCAATAAAATTCTTCCCGAGTGCAGTTATTGACTTCCAACTTCAACATATAGTTGAAAAAAACTGTTTCACCGTTCTCCAAGTTGGCTTTTTCTTCTTCTTCTCCTCTTCCTCTGCGTGCCTACGTGGTTACATCTTACGCGTAACGAATATTCCCTAAGTAAGTGATCAACTATAGCATAGAAGAAAACCAATCCCACGATTCCAAAGAGCTTGAATTTCTCATATACATAGGAATAAAAAATCAACTAACCAATCTTTCAATTGCTAAGTATTGTGGTATATAGACACAACATGAATAAGATAAGGTAATCGTACATTTCCTATAGAATGGTATCTATTATTAGCGATAAGCATGCATCTCGAACACATTTTTATTGCCTTTGATATAAACGATTGGCGGTGGGTGAGGGGAGACGGTCGACAATGATGCTGCAAATTAGAATTTGGAAATTATTCCGGCCATGTTACGGATTAATGCCGGTCGCATCTAATAAAAAATTTTCACAAGTTAAGTTGCTAAGTGACTCCATGAGTACGAAATTATTAGTTTGCCAGAAAGATGCGATCGGTGTGATCAGTAAGTGATAAAGGTGTCTTCAAGTAATGACCTTTAAACGACAACTTGTGTCTGTTATTTTGTCTTAATTTATTCATACTTCGTCGCCCACGTGTATAAAAATTGCTGAAAATTTAAAAACAATTTCGAATTGAGCGATTTACAGACGCCTTTATTTACATCAAGTGGGAAAACAAATAGACTTCTGGTTCCGTAAAACTTGTATTGGCTTAAGAATAATGATGAATGGATAAATAATAAGTAATCAATAATAATAATAATTAATAATAATAATAATAATAATAATAATAATAATATTAATGAGAGGCAAGGAAAAGCAATGATGTCAGCGATGATAGTCTATAGGCTCCGAAAGATTATGTAAACACAATCGAAACACAACTGTGCTTAAGTCATAAAAATTAAACATGAAAGCGAGCAGATTGCAAAACAGCAGGATTTTATTAACAATTACAAGAAACCGTTTACGAAAAAAAAAAAAAAATTAAAAATGAAAAATGAGAAATTAATAACTAGAATAAATAATTTGTTTGGAAAGATAATAAAAATTTTCGAAATCTATAAAGCAAGCCATAGGTGGTACGGTACTGGAAAGGTAAGGCCAATTGAACTTATCTTACTTACTACTGTTGAGGAAAGCGGACCAAAGCGGATCAACGAAATTGTTACACAATTTTATGAAAGTGTTAAGTTTAAAAATAGAAATCGAATAAATGATGGAAAGCAGAAAATAAGTCGTCTACTTTTTAAAATGACTGAAATTATTAAGTGATTCTTCATACGAATATAGTTTTTAATGGTTGGAGAAGCAGAAAATCACCAATCATCAAATTTATGTACAATGACAATGAATGCAAAAAAGCCAAAATTCTTGCGAGCTGGCTGACGAACGATACGATAACTTCACGGGTGAAAAACATTTTTATACATATGTATGAATATATATATATATATATATATATATATATATATATGTATGCATATATTGTATGTGAACAAAATTATTAAACGTAACTCTTAACGAGCTCTTAATGAGTTTACCGACACACACAAGTTCATAAAAAAAACATCAATGTAATATTATGAGCAACATGTGTGTGCGCAGTCTGTCCATATCCATCCATTTTGTCTGCCTGATTGGCATGACAATATATCTTTTATAAATTTCTTTCCATTTTTATCTTTTTTTTTTTGTTTTGTTTTGTTGTTTTTTTTTTTTTCTTGTTTCACAAAGTGAAGGATGTTTTTGCGAAAGTTTTTTACCTTTCATCACACACTCATATCTATATACGAATGTGTGCACAGTTGTTTGTAAGTAAATAAGTAAGCAAGCAACACACTTAAAACGAATCTTGGTTACCCAACAATTAGGATGAAATCACATTTTTCCTTCATACTAAAATCAGTGCAATATCAGCGAATAGCAGAGAATTGCCAGTGCGAGTGCGAGTGCGAGTACGAGTACTATTATCATTTATCCACCGATATGAATAATGCCGCTGTAATATCGATGTAATTTCTTTTCATTATGCTCTCATCCGCGATTATATTCCGGAGCAGATTTGCATTGCGATTTACTAAAGTTTTGAAAGTTTTCATAACAAGAGTACAACGAATAGCAACCCGTCAAATAGGATGCATTTTAATACATCATACATAGAATAATGAACGAATCATTTACATTGAAAATATTGCGAATGTAATGACCGAGATGGTCTACTGCCATCCTCTGGCCGTTAAGCATAAAAGCCCATTGAATATAAATATAAAATGTGGCTTCAAAAAAATATTGGTACGAAAAGGAGGTCAGCACCGTTACATGAAAGAAAACAACACTGAAACGTAACAAAAGAACCTTAAAATAAATACATACGCTTACCTATGTGCATGTGCCATGTGCCATGTGCCATGTGCATGTGCATGTGCATGTGCATGTGCATGTATTCATGTAATGATAACAATATGTGATAGCATTAGGTGAGTGTAGTCGTTTTTTTCTACTTTTGCCTTTGTCTCTGAACGACCTTAACGGTAAATAGTAAAGTTTTTTTCCCTCCTTTATTGTAAATTTATTCCTGAATGTGTGCGCTGTTATTGTTGTTGTTATTATTGCTGTGTGTTGGTAATTTGATCGCCTTAAGAAATTGTATTTCATATAATTATTTTTTTCTTATTCATTTTTTATTTAGTCTTTTGTGTGTGGGGTGTGGTTAGATAAGAACTTATGTATTTCTGTCAGTTGGTCAAAAGGTGAGAAAGCTTCAAGAGAAATATTTATGAACATTTGTTTGCAAGTGATGGGAAATTTGATCTTGTTAAGAAAGTTTTTAGATAAATGTAACTTTCGAAAGTATATATGTAACTAGTAACTAGTGGTAGTATGGTCGATAGATGGATAACAGAATTTAATATCGTTTGAAGAACGCTTAATTAAACCACACGTTCGACTTGGAACATACATTTTTATATTCGGCACCTTGTTAAACAGAAGCAAATATTTTATAAATTACGATTTTTTTCTTACATATCATATATGATAAGAACACACGATAACGAAGTTAATAAGCGACATTACGTCGTAATGCATCGCGGATACAACAAATCTAACAAAAAAAAAAAATAAATGAACCGTTTATTAGAACCATGAACCGATCTACCTTCTCAACTTAGCCTAATGAGAGCAGTAAGCAAATGCTTAAGATAACGTTTCGTCCTTTTAAATTTTGTCATGGATATAGGCAATCAGTTTGATTGCCGTTAGGAAATTTTTAGAAAGTTCAAAAACACTTAACTATTATTCATTCCAATTCCAAAAGACTTCATATGTATGCACTTACAGTTCAAAAGGCTTCATATTTGTAAGATTTTTGTAAGATGAGTGTAAAACTTCCTTAGAAATATGCAGAAACTTACACTCATTACAGCTCAGCTTAGCTCAGCAATCGTTTTTATTCACTAATCGTTATCACTTACTTGATCAAGGGCAACCTACGCGTACTAAACTAGATCCTAAGGTTAGTAACTTGGAATTTTTTTTGATTTCGTGAATCTTTTACATCTATCGGAGACAGTGAATGTCTGTCTACAGATTACGAAGAAACTTCACATCATATATGTCTCTCCGCGTTACTCATTCTGCACGATCTTTCGATCTTGCGCGGTTTTCAACATCAAAATCAAAAAAGACAACGGTTCAGTTCATTAAAACTTATTTGTAATTTTTGTTTTTCTTTTCAATTCATTAGTTTAGTGACACTCAACATGTATTATATGCTAGGCCTTTTTTTGTTTGAAGGCTTAGCCTAAATGAATGACTAAAGAATTACATTTGCGATCGTACAAAAGTGTTTATTTTCATTTTGCGTGATTTTTTGAAGAACCCATCCGTCTGCCATTTGAAGGAAGGACAACTTTTTGATGTGGTTTTGCACCTGCAATCCTTAATACACAAAATTGGTGCTAGTTATTTGGAAAGCGTCGAGCCCCAAACGACGACTTTCAAAGTTCTCTTTTTCATGTTGATCATTTTATACAAGTTGCACTGTTTTTCGTGACGCTACACATTGATTTTCGCTGGGGAAAAATTACGGTTTAAGCGCGACCTTGGCTCGGAAGGTGTTTTGGGAGCAACCATTCACTAATTTTCTGAGTTATACGGTGCATGCAAGGACGACGCTCAACTCAGTGGACGCTTAGAAGGATTGCTAATATACTGACGATATTAAAAGGCGGTGTATTTACTATTTTGCACGATAGGTTAAGCGTAAGGAAATTGTTTTCGAAACAGTCATAAACGTTTACTCGGACTGGAGCAAATACAATGTGTATGTAAGGTCGATGGCTTTGTATGGATTGAAATTCCAAATCGCTGCCGCATCCATACTACTTCGTTGACGTGGACCTCAGCGAGGTCAAAAGATTTGAGATATCATTGCAGAAAGTGAATCATATTTTGTACGGCTTTACATATCGTTCTACAAAAAAAAGGGCGAAAAAGTTAGAAAACCTTTGGATCGATCATATCATTCTTAAAGATGACTATATTGATGAATACAATTAAAGTTTGCAAAAACAATTTTTTTTCCGACATAAACCTGAGAATCGTTGCACGTTGTATTAGAAGGTCTCCTTAGCGTTGCTAAGCACAATTAAATTTCTTAAAAGATTCAACGGTTTTCTTCAATTTCTTTTTTTTTGCTGCTCCAGTTTATTGAAATCTTAAGATAACAAGCAATTATAAGGAAGGGTTACAAAGATTTGACAAGAGCTAACATTAACAGAACACGTATCTGATTTAGTCGACTTTTCAAATACACAATAACGGTTGTGTGTGTGCAATTTAGTATCATGTTATTAGCATGGAATGTGTTTAGAGACAAATAAAGCAATAAGAATAACGAGCACATCTTAATTTTTGCTTTAACATCAAACATAGCTACGTTTTAACAATCAAAGAATTGCATTGCATTCAAAAGAAACGTGATCGTTGACGGAAAGAAAAACTTGAGTTTTGCATGAAAAACGTTTTATGTTATCATTCAATTTTGGATTAACATGTTTCGGGCCACTGTCATGAGTGAACGATAATTTTAGAAGCTTTTTTTCCTCTACATCCCTTAAGGGGCGAATTATATTTTTTTAATAACGTGTAAGTACCGGCGGTACTTGCACGAAACTTACTTAAACCTTGACGGCGAACACTTCATGTACCTTCGGTTACCACAATAATAATTTTATCAACCCTTTCGCAAAAGAAAAATTCGTTGATGTTATAGTTATATAGGCGTTTTAGGGAACATATTGAATGGAGCTCAACGGATCTATCAAAGTTGAAATGAACGCACCAAAACTCCAAACTCCTTTCCTTAATCGATCGGGCTTTAATGGCTAGGACGAGTTGTATACTTTCGAGTTTCTACTGCGCCTGACCGGATTGACCGGATTCTTAAGTTAAATGAGTTTGCTTTCAAGAAAAACACATTTCTCGGTTTAGTATAACGAAATTTTTATTCATAAATTTCTTTATACATATTTAATGTTTATGAAGTGGACTCATCAAAAACGGTCTACATATTTTTAATTTGAAAGAAACGCAAACAATGCCATTTCGGTTTTCTCTTCATTCTTCATTTTATAAGAAAGTAAAATTGCCCGGGGGTAGGGTAGCGGTGTCTAGGACCACCTTGTACGGGAAAAATGATATGTATATATATTCGGATCGTTTTTAGTAGGAAGCCGGAATCATCTAACGCAACTTCGGATTGATATTAGGATTGGTAACAATAGTTCCACGGGTTTTTGTTCCCTTATCTTATTACTTAAATCATAAAACTGAGTTACAGCAACACATTACAATTTGTATTTCTTTGTGTTTGCATTCAAACCGCATATAAGCTGCTCTCCTTCAGCAGTAAATCTCCGCCGGGCCTTGAAGCCTTTTCTTCAGCAGCCTAGCTCCCACGACCTTTCATTTTCTTCTTCGTCACTTAACAATGTGTTTAGCGTCTCCGTTTTTTCAAGAACATACACATACATTTACATAACACAACAACACAACACAATATTCGTTTCTATGTCACTAGTTATTTTCACTCCTCTCATTTGCATCATCAAACTTTCCTCTTTAGATCGTAAAGGTAAAGGTAAAGGTAAAGGTAAAGGCAAAGTTACTTCAAGAAGACCGACCATATAGGTTCTCTTTTTTTTTACTCGAATCAAGCGTACAATCTTGCTTCCTTATGAAGCCAAAAATCGGATTTCCAACATGTAACCCAATGCGAACCATTCGCAGCTTTCCATACTGTTTTGCCCAAACGACGCTGAACATAAATATTGATTTTGTTAAGAACTAAAGCAAAAACCCGAGTCCCCATGATCTTTCAAAAATATAGAAACCTATTTTGAATGTGTTTGATCATTTTCTTTTGTTGTTTTTTGTTTTGTTTTTTTTTTTTTATTTTCAGGGAAATTTAGTTTCCTAGCATCCTTCAGGTTAGAATTGTAAAATTCTTATCTGCCTATGTAATATGCCACAGTAGGATAATTACAATCACTAAACATGCAAACATGTTCGGATAAGATAAACAGTGTAATAAAACAATTTAAATATCATGGAATTTTAATGATCTTTGGAAACAATATGTAAACGCACTAATCTCTAAATAAGTGCATGGGATCGTGTACGCACGCAGTACTATATACACAATTATAAGAAAGTTACATATTTACGGCCACACAACTACCTGTGTTGTAATAAATCTCGATATAAATGACAGGGAAATCAACAGAGAGTCAGCTTTAACAAGAAATAAAATTATATTCGGTCGTGACCGAATCTTTCATACCCATCATCGTTATCTTGAAAGAGCCAAAAAAATTAAGATAAATAAATTTTCCTGCTCTATAACCTAGAGTGGGCGCGGCTGATTTCTTTCTATTTTCGAAATAAAAGCTTATGCCACATAAACAGGCGTGTGGGCGTTGTAGACGTGTCCTTACAAAAGTTTACGTCAATTCCAAATTCTTTTTTAAAATTTGTATACGAAATTTTCAGTTTCGCTAACGGAAGAAGATGTTTAGGTGCATTCCAAATTTGAAATTGGTCTTCTGCGTCTTATAAAGGTGTTGAAAAATAATTACATTTTGATACACTATGATATTGGCTGGTCAATTTTTTCCATTTTTGTACAAGTGCCCATAGAATATGCGTTCAAATTTTTGTATGTTTGTTTGTTTATCTGCTATAGTTTATTAGTAATGCGTCCTTAACCAGTTTTTCATTCCTTTTGAAAAACAGAGGTGTTCCCAATTTGCGTGGTAACGTAGGGATGTCCTTCGACCATTTTCGCCCATTCTCAATACCAATCTACGTGCACGAAGTTGCAATGTTTTTGCCAAATTTCAAGTCGATAGCTTGATTTTTGCGACCAGGAGAATGTTTACAACAAACATTATACAGACGGACAGACAGGCAGACGGACGATTTAGAATTTCATGCTGATCAAGATTACATTCATATTTTGTGGAGTCTTTGACGCTTCCTTCCGGCCGTTGCAAACGTTTTCGCAAAATGAATATACCCCTCATTCTTCGGCGATATGTATAAAAATGTAAGCAATATACGTTATTTGTAGTCAGTCACTGATCAAATAATTAAAAAAAAAAAAAAAAATACAAAATAAATAAGTAAATAAAACAAAAGGAAAGATAAATTATATATACGTATATGTATGTATGTATATGTATATATGTATATATGTATATATGTATATATAAAACAAAGGCGAAAGATTAGTTCGCCTTGTCGTGAATTCTTTTTGTCGTTTACGTCAAGACAATATCAGAAAATTACAACTCTGTATATTTCCGTATCTGGATTTCAGGATCATCTGAACGGCCATTGCGAACGACGATTGCTGCGCCACGCTTCTAAATATTAAATTGAAAATATTCTCTCACACACTTTAGATAAATAAAATAATATAGTTTTCAATGTATGGATAGATCTCGCTAGCATTTCTTGAAAGCTTTGTGATTTTATTCGACTTCTTTAGTTTAGCTTAGTTTAGTTTTAGCAATTATAGGCGTGACGCCTTCATATGGAGACTTCAATAATCGATTCAAGTTTTAAAACTTGACAAAACGGAGTTATTCCAGAGAAAATAAGAAAACGACAGACAAGCGAACCAACGGATTACCCTACAGACATGGCTGAATCGCTTCGGTATCTTGCGGCGATCAAGAATGCATAGTCTTTATGAAGACTATGAGACAAATTTTTTAGTGTTGCAACCAGAATGACATAATCGTAATATCTCATCCGCCGGTGATGGGTATAAAAAACATAAGAAATAACAAGCCATTCATTTTCAATAAAAGTTTACAAGCAAGATAAACAAGAATTCTTCTTATCTTACCCTGCTGACACATAACATAATACGCAAAAAGAGAAAGAGAAATGCCTCAGTTAAAAATGTTTTAAAACTCATCGACATAAGCTGAACAGAACTTCTGCTACAGTTTCTATACTCGGTATCAGGAGCTACATTATTAGAAGTGTTATTAGGTTTGACGAATGTTTTGTTGCAGTCAAATGTAAATTTTATTGAAACGAAAAGTTTTCGGGCAAAAGGCTTTCGGGCAAAGTAGGAAGAGGAAGATTTCGTCAATGTAGCGGGTGAGGTAGCTCATCCCGATTTAATGCTTTCAAATTTGACACACATATAACGTAACATAATAATATGATCCGTTTTCCTTTTAATGATCTTCTCCCTTCCCAACATGATGTTTTCGTTGCTTTTCTTCTGGATCATGCCACATCTAGAACATCCATCAATTCACCATCAGCTTTCATATTCGAAGCTATTTTCAATATTTATATCGTATTTATATGCGTATTTTAACATGAGCTTTACCATGGTATTATCAAAGAACTACACGATATTAATTGCTTTCTGGTCGACAAAGGCTTTGAAACCTTAATAGCGTAGTCCTGATATTCATTTCACTGCATTTGATTGATATTGATGGATTTGTTCATATATACCCAACCTTGTACGATTCCGAATTAGTATTGCAAGAACTTTATGCTTATCAAAGCACTTGATGCAAGTGTCTATCGATATGTATTGCGAAAGGTTTGAAATTGCAAAGACCGTATGTATGTATGTATGTATATGTAGGACGAGTAAAGGCTTGAATGCGGCCAAAGAGAATAGAATGTAACAGTTTAGTGCTGTTAAGCATGTAAATAGAGACGTGAAAAATAGACTTTCCGTGAGAGAAACGGAAATCTATTCAAATGACTGCGATCGCACTCTCTCCAGATTTGCGCTTTGCAGGTAAAAATCGGTCATCCCATGAATAGATTGGCAAAATTTAAACAATTTATTAAAGTAATTTTTTTTTTTTTTTATATATATATAGTTCGATTCAAATCGAATGAACCCGATATTGATTATCGTTTTCACTACTCTTTTCATTTTGTTTGTTTTTTTTTTTTTTTGTTCTCCTAATATTTTAAAGGTATTTCGATATTCATTTTGTCACATACTTTAAGACCGTCTTGATTTTTGAATGCATCATCATTATGCATAATGGAATAATATGCGCGGACAAGTTTTAAAAAGAAAATCAAAGTGTTCCCTGTTGACATATTCAATATTGATAATTCATCACGAAAGCGGTTAAAGTGTAAACACCGTTTTCATACTCTTCACTCAAACAATTTGTTTTGTAATGCATATGCGTTTGTATGAATCTCAAATTGAATTGACTTGGAAAGTGCTCAAAGCAAGCGGGAGATATACAAGAAAAAAAAAAACCAGAATGAATCACTAATACAAATATTTGTTATAAATTTTATGATTGCATACAAGCAGACACAAAATGTTAATTTAGTCGTTAATAACATTTCCATATAATATTTTTATTTATTCATTTATTTACTTTATGATGAAAGCGTATATTATTATATCTTTTTCGTTTACTCCTCTCGCGACAGCAAGACATTTATCTGAATTTTATAGGGTGTCCCGAAATTTGCGCACGACTTGAATTAAATAGAAAACGGTTTTTTTTTTTTTTTTTTAACTGAAATTTTTTTGTTGAATCATAATGTACATGTGCTATTCCATACATAACCATATCCTATGCACACATATCGAATAGCGTACGGGCAAATAACTCTCCGCCATGGTTTTGCTGGTGTACACGCATTCCTTTATCAAATTTTGCTTTACTTTTCCACCTTGACAATTCTATCTATTTCGATCTATTTAGTTGTGTCCACGCGATGCTCCCCTCCTATCTCAGCATGCTTAAAACGTCCCAATGCCCAACTGTGCAGTATTTGTGGTAAATGTTCTCGCGTTAGCGAAAATGTTGATCATATCGCCTATAAACTTGCAAAAGAATTTGGAAGCGACTTGAACTTTTCCAAGGACATATTATATTGCATCAAAATTTACTTCTTTTACTTTTTTCGTCTCTTTTAGGAGAACGATGATGCTTATAAAAGATCCAGTCACGATCGAATACAATTTTTTTACCTTATTTAAGCTTAAATCTTATCTACGAACCATTAGTTCTCAACGTACGTTTCGATAGCGGAATAAAACCCTTATAAACCAATCTCATCTTATTTAACTGCAACATCATCGAGTTTAACGTCCTCGTGACAGCCAATCTATTGGTTTTGAGTTTAAGTTTATTCTCAAAGAGGGGTAGAAATTTTTGTAAAAAAAAAAACCAACAAGAGAGAAACAAAATAATTTTTAAAGAAGAAATGCCCAAATATCCACTTGTGACACGACCAGATGAAGCCGGTTTTAAGAATTGAACGAATTAATGGTCTATAGAATAAAAAAATTCGAATTATATTAAAACGTAATTTCGACGAAAAAAGAAGAACGAAAAGCCTAATGAACAACTACCGGAAAGGAAAAGAAAAGAAAAGAAAAGACGTAAAAGGGAACAAGTCCTTAAGTCACACCCTACAACGAAATCATAGAAAGAAAGCAAAAATGTAGTTACAAGGATTAACACCTCGACAAGAATACAATGTCGGCAAAGCAACACAGACATCATTGAAAACTAGAGCTAATGTCACGCAAAAATAACTTTTCACAATAAAATTGTTGAAAACTCTTAGGAATAACTATCTGTCAATTTGAAAGGTAAAATGTTTGGTAAAAAGCAAAGTTTGCCACGTTGGCCTATAACTGTCAACTGTCAACTGTCAAGAAAGCTGCCAGTTTAAAAATGACATTTTTCGCAATTTTTGCCAAAACTTCGCAAAACAATTTATTGTTATTTCAGAGGAGAGAATACAAAGGCTGGACATGTTATAAACTCTTTTTCGCTTATACTCACTCGACTTCCGTCAAACGTTTTGAAAATGTTTCCTTCAATTCGTTTCAATCAATTTCGTTTATTTGTTATGGACAGAAGCGAGCAAAGTTAGTGTTTTAGTCTATGGGTCATGAGCTAAAAACAGAGGAAACATCTTGTCCTGCCTGCTTTGACCAGTTCAGTTCCAACACCGACGTATACGTAAGAAGTTCCACATTTTTGCGACTGGGAGGATGTTTTTCGCGCACATCTACACAGATAAGGAAACTGAAGCCTTTAACGTTTCTTATGATTGAAAAAAGTGTTTCACGCAATTCCCATTTACCGCTATACTGCGATATCGACTAACTCCAACCCAAAGGTCGAGAAAAGCGATAAATTTTTTTTTTTCTTTTATTATTTCTCTTTACCGGCGTTTAGTAAGGAGAGAAAATGATTTTCTTTTGTATTTAACTTTTGATTGCTTTCTTAAAAATTGTTTTGACTACATTTTTAATACAACTACAACAACAATTATAGTATGAATACACTTATGAAAGAAATTATTCATAATTCAGTGGCTAAAAAAATGTTATCACATTTGGACAGTTCGGAAATATCTTTACGAGATTGAATGTTAGAAACGTAAGTGTGAGAAAATTGTCAATGTTTTGTCGAGGTTGTTTTACTTTTTTATCTATTGCGGATATATAAGTGGACAAATGACATCCACTTTTGGAACGTTCGCCGCTTAATCGATTAGGATATGTTTAGAAATTTTCCACAAAAAAAAGTCGATCAAAATTATCCCTTTTTGATAGAAATAAGAGTATACGAGCAATAAAATGCACGCCTTGTAAAGAGACCTTAGATGGCGTATAAAATATTGTATTTGTATGCGCGAGTTTGATAAAGTCATGAACCTTGAACTCCACATGAAATGCATAATAAAACCTATGAAAATAGACTACTTAAATATCTTATATATAGCACGCCTTCCCTCTCAATTGTAAAGAGGAGTTACCGAAAGACTCGATGCTTTTGAAATGAAGTTCCGCGAGATGTGCTTTGACGCAATGGTTAACGAACAAGTGCCGTAAGTGTGTGGCAACTTTCTTTTTTACTAGTGAGTACATAAATATATGATAAAAAATGTGATATAATCTATCATTATCAATTTGGGATGTCCATGCGGCCACACTAGAACGGAGACTTTAATTTTCCTAATAGTAATATTTTGGCTACTTATCTATGCGCCGATATATATTGCACGAGTTAGGATAGAATAGACAGACGCCTTAACGAAATGAAATGAATAAATGACGCAAATGGATAAACACGAGAGAAGAAGGAGGAAAAATGCATCTATTGCAGGTCGCTTGCCTTGTTTTCTAGCCACACCGAAGTACTTTAACAAAATCAATAAAATTAACTATTAAAGGATGGAAAAATAAATAAAAGTCTATAAAATATGTGCGTCATCTTGCTCTTGCAAGAATGCAAGAGAAGCGTGTGCCAAAAAAAGAAGCAAAAAAAATTACGAATTCTCTTAGAATTATAAAGCAAAAAATTCCACAAAGTCATTGCAAGTTCACGCAAGTGCATTAAGCGAACAAAATATAATAAATTGTTCATCACGAAAGCAATGTTGATGTTTTGTTTTCAAGCGAATGCGTGAAAGTTCATTACTTAACGTGGAGTTAAAAAACAAGAATCCTTATTAACTTATTAATTAAAAATTCTGAACTTTCACAATAAGTTTTTGTTTCTCGTCCAACAAAACTTGTTACAAAGATGATCAATACAAACAAGTGAAAGAACAGAAAAAAATAAATTTTTTTTTAAAGAAAATTCAATTTTTACTTAATATATGTTAAAAAAGTGTATAAAAAAAAAAACTGACTGAAATGTGTATAAATAAAATTATTGGTTGTGGCTATCGGTCATTGCTGGTAATCGCATAGGGGAAAAGCTTAACTATAGCCAAGGAAATGAAAGACCGCTCGCCCAAGTAGCTTTTTGCTTGATTGAAGATTCATTTACAACGCTGGTAACAAGAAGAGCGTGTAGTGAATGGAATGAATATTATCTACCCAGCGAACTCTGTTCAATCCAAAAAAGTACGATATATGCATAAACAGTCAATTTCGGTCGGTCGGTATTAGGGCCTAACAAATAGAACCGTTTTGTACGTCTTGACTCTGCATGTCTGACGTGTGACTGCTCAATGAGTTAATCATTTTTGCATTTATGCTCTGCGTGTGTGTGTGTGTGTGTGTGTGTGCGATTTTATCAAAGTTTTCTTCAGTCAGAAAATGATTTGCGAGATTATATGCTAAAACGTGTCTTATTAGTAATGAACATTCGCATATGTCCGCCCGTCTACAACAAAAGCAACGCAGGACGTGATCTTTAACGTGAAATGGAAACTTGCACTGCTTGCCACGCATTCTGCTGACCTGTCTCCGTCTGATTAGCATTGGTTTAAACCGATGCCGTTATATATTTAACAGATCAGCGGTTCCAAAAAATTGTAAATGTATTATAAATAAACTTCTACCGTGAGGGCATCCCAAAGCTATACGACAAGACGTAAGAAACAATGATGGCAACTATATCGATTATTAAACCACAAAGAACAAGCACATTTTAAGTAAATGTGAATATTATCAAAAAAAAGGGTGTGAAGATAAATTCGACTTTAATTAGCAAAGACACTTACCTTATATCTCTTAACGAAACTCTGTCAACGCCCTAAGAGCGCTCAATTAACGTATAGTTGGATAGTCACCTATATTACGCTAACATACAAAAATTTAAAAAAATTGTTAAAAATAGTTTCCATAAGCGGCATTTGAATTCGTTTAGCTTGGTTGAAAGTTATTTTCATACAGATTCATGAGTTGTGTTTTTCACGTTTTTTAATATGGACGGAGTAGCCTTTCAAATCCAGCGTTTGCACGGTTTTGGTAAGAGATATGATAAGTGTCCCTCCTAGTTAAATTCGATTTTATCAAAACCTTATACAGAGAATTTGTTTATACATCTAATATTTAAATATTGAAGAGTACTAAGATTTATCGCAATTTTATATAAAAAAGATTCACTCAAGAGTGTACATAACGCTTTATTTCTTGTCTTTATTTAATTACACCCATTACCGAAGGATGGGGGGTATATTCATTTTGGCAAAACGTTTGCAACGCTTAGAAGGAAGCTTCAGCGACCTCACGAAGTATATAAACTCTTAGTCAACATCACATTCTGAATGAATTTAAGCGTGTCCGTCTGTCCATCTGTCCGTCTGCCCATCTGTGTAATGTCTGTTGTGAACCTTGTCTTGGTCGCCAAAATGAAGCTATCGACTTCAAATTTGGCTGAAACATTTGAAGATTTTGCATCCAGGTTGATAGTGATGGGATAAGTCGGACGAAGGACACACCTACAATATGTACGTGTAGAATGAGGACACTTCTGTTTTTCGCAAGAAATAAAAAAATTGGTTTTTTGCTCATTACTCATAAACTACAGCAGATGAACGTATATTCTATGGACGATACTCTAGTGTCACTAACAATTTGGAAAAAATCGGCCACGCGTGTCAAAACTTTTTTTCTTTTTTGGATTTTATAACATACAAAAGCAAGCTTCGAAAATTCCGTAAAGTATATAAATTCTTGGCCAGTTTCAAATACGGAATACACACAAGCATGTGCATCCGTTCATCTGTCCATCTGCCAGTCTGCACACTGTGCAGTATCTGTAGTAAATATTTCCTCGTTCACCAAAACGAAGACGTCGCCTACAAACTTGCAAAATAATTTGAAGAGGATCCAAACTTTTCACGCCCTATAACCTACCCAAGCGCCTATATAACAAAAATAAAATGTCAAATATTTTGCTTTCCATTTATTCGGCCTGTTATTCAAAAGCACACCACATATACCATAAAAAAATTTCGAGTATTACTCTGAAAATAGAAAAAACCGTCCGCGCTCACCGAATATTAAGGAGTAAGAAAGCTCAATTCTTTTCCGGTTTTTTAGGACTGCGTTGAAGGGTACCAAAGATTCGGTCACGGCCGAATATAATTTTCTTATTTGTTTTTATTTTAATTTTAGTTTTAATTTTTTTTTTTTCATGTATTCACCCGAATGTCCTTTTCTTTACGTTTGTTAATTGCTTTGAAAGATTGTCTCTTCCCCGTAAAATATATCTGCATTTTCTAGTTTATTGAGTGAACGCATTAAGGAGTTTAGTAGTGTTAAGCTTAGAAAAACAACAAGAAAAATAACAGCAACGAACCCACATTACATATTTGTTAGACAGGTTTCTTAGCTTTTCTTGTTCTTCATTTTATATGTTACTGTTGTAATGATTGTTGCTGTTGCTGTTTCTGTTGCCGTTGCCGTTGTTACTGCACAAGTGGGAAATTCTGCAAACAGCTTTAAATTACCTTAACAATGTGTGATGGAGTAAATATAAAAAACTATATATATATATATATATATATATATATAGATATAAAGTAACCAACGTATGCCAAGTAATTTTATATATATATAAATATGTGTAAACTTATAGGTAAGTTGTTGGTTACCTTTCCTATTGCTTTTCCTAGTCTATGAACATGTAAGAATGTACGTATATGCACATATTTATACATGTTATGTGTGTGCATGCATGTAAGAGAGAGTAAGAGAAGCCTGCGTTGTCTTGTTTGACATATTGGAACCGTTAGAATAAACAATGAAGGAGTTAACAACTTGTAGTAAGAATGATAGAAATGTGAGATGCTAAAGAAGGAGACATCGATAGAGATAGAGAAAAAGTGAGAGAAAGAGGGGGAAAAGTAAAGTTTCTTGGAATAGAAAAAAGGTAACAAGAAACGAAAGAAAGTAGCAAAGATGAAAAACTTTTAGATGATCTTTAATAAAAGATTTCTCAAAACGGGAATATATTTTAATTTAGTTCCACAGGGAGAGTAAATTATGTACAATGCAAAATTTCTTCTTAAGCGCTTATCTACTCTCTGCCTTCACCAAACGTTGTTAGGAGTAAATATTTCCTTTGTTGTACGAACTTAACCTTTAGCATATAACTAACGCATATATTGGAAGGCCAGCCTACTATTATGTTAAGTGGTAATAAATATTTAAATTTTTAAATAATTTACGCAGTAAATTAATAAATCGGTAATCGATAATGTGTTGTTCCTATTACTATATGAGAAGCAAAGTAATCGCAACGTTTTCATTATCATTGACTAAAAAGAAGAAAATTAATTATCTCCAGGGATTTCGTTTCCTTCTAAATTTAGTGCGCGTAATGTAACGGCGTTTTAAGCAACAACTAGGGTAGAGGAGACGATTAAATGATCGTATGATTGGTGTAAGCAAAGTTCCAGAGCTTACCGGAATCAATATTTACTCACTTATTTGTAATATGTTACCTTCTCTTTCTCTCTCTTTTATCTTGTGACATATAATATTAATAACGATTACATATAACATATAAATGAACGGTTAGTTATTCGTTCTTTGCCCATAATTGCAATAATATGCGTGTAAAGGCAATGCACGTAAATGGAAAGTTTCTTAAATTCCCACAATTCGAAATTTTTGGTAACTAACTAAGGATTAGTCTTGATAAAAGTAAATTCTCTAACGAAAGATAGACTGAATCGTGTGCTGTGATATTACGCATTGATGTTACAAAAGTTTGACAATAGTCGGATTTAAATTGTATACTCAGCTCAGCGATCGTGACTGTGGGATTTCCAGATATAAACGCAACCAGCTAAAGGTCGTTACGCAAACACACAATTGCAGCCCTCGATTCTCTCTCTTTATCATTTGTTGGACTAATTACCATATGATGGACTAGGTCGGCACATTCCACTTGCCCGGAGGACATAACTAAAATGTAATAAATAATTGGGAACTGAGAAGTAATCTGAGAGAGACAACAAAGTCTTTCTAACAACGAAACTGAACCATGCAGCAAATGGCGAATCACGCAAAGATTCACTATATGATAAATGTCTCTTCGTCACAACACAATTAATGTAACCAAATAAGTTACTCTTCGAATCGCATTTCAGAACTAATTCAAATAACAAAGTTCGGTATGTGGAAAAGTGCTGAGTACGAATAAGTTCGACCTTCTTTTCTGACCGAAATGGAAAGGATTTCGATCAATAAATCTTCTAGCTAAGTTAGCTTGAACCAGAATCTCGTCCTTACTCTCCCGAGTTCCAATTCCAGTTCAGCTTTCCCTTAAAATGAAGAGATTTGAACGCATTGATGATTAATGGGCTGTCTGTAGATACCAAAGTATTTCACAAACACATTTGCGCATAAAAACGAGCTGAGGTATTATTGTAATTAAGAATCTCTTCATTCTAAGTTATTAATAGTTTTTAATTTGTAAATAAAAGATACATCGTCACCTTTACACTTTGTGGCCGCACATTGTACCGAAAAGCCATAATGTACTGTAATCTTTTTTTTGTTTAATATCGCTTGGAAAAGCGGGAAAAGTCAGCAAAATTTGAATATAAATATTTTAAAGTGATTGACGTTTGCTTAGATGCCGAACGGTGTTTGCTTTGTGTTGTGTTGGGCGTAAAATCGTAAAAAGAAGTTGCGTTTTTTCTTCGTCTTCTTCTTCTTCTTAAAAATCCTTGCAATTTATGATTATTGAAATCGCAGCCAACCAACCACATACGAACACATATCGGCAGATATAAACATGGTCTCTTTACAATCATAATCAAACAACAGTAACAACAATAATTATATGTTAAAGCAAGCCTGCCTTAGTGTACGTCATCCACTCATATTATAGAAAATATGCGCGCACGTTCGCGTTTGTCTATAGATGTGTGTGGCGTGTTTGCGCAGTTATTTGTGCACTGTTATCTTCGCTTTGGCGTACTCATAGTTTACGTTGTTTTAGCCGGTACTGGTGGTAGTACCAACTATTTTTGTTAAATTCTTTTCTGCTCTTTGTAAGCAGATTTATATGTATGCGTGTGTGCGTATGTGTGTGCATAGATCAATGTCAATGTTGTGACCTTTTTGCTTAAAGAACTCTTTAAAAGATGATGAGCAGGCTTGTTGTTGATGTACGCACATACTCGCACTCGTACATAATCTATCCATCCATCCATGCGTCCATTCATCCATCCATCAGTGCAAGTAAGTAAAATTCACTCACTCATCATTGTATATTACGGTACGAAGGCGAAGAGAGTTTCTGAACTTTCTCGCACATATGTTCTACGTTCTGTGGGTTGCCCGTTGTTTGTCTTACGGTTTCGTGTTTATACTGATATCTGATTATCAATTTTTACGATTTAATATTGCATAATACTTGAAAGTTGAGAGGAATCTCTTTTTTTTTTTCAGGTGTGATTGCAAAAAAAAAGTAAACATCTTCCCTTTACAAAGAATAGGAATAAGAATACATATATATATATGTATAGAATGTTAAGCATTAACTGTTACTTTTTTAATAAGAAGATTTGATAACTGCCTGTTATTTACACAAAAGGTCAGTAGGAAATAATTCTTGTTTGAGTTCTCGGTTGATTGTGTGTGCTTTTATGAAAGATAGTTTTGTATCGGCTAAAGGCAGGAATGACAGCCAGTGTCTACACGGTTGCGTTAATTTTCTATCGCAACATTATATTGACCAAACAAAGAGCTAACAACAATCTCGGATCGAGCGAAGTCACTTCTGGAAACTACGCCCAGCCCCACCTCGGTCAAATAAGTAATTTTCGAATGTAAACTAGTTACCGTAAGAGTTGCTTAAAAGAGAGAAGAGCATTTTACTTCTACACCCTCTATCGCAAAGAGAAGGCGGCAGCATAGTACTGACTGGAAGACTTGCAACTGAGTTAGGCATGTGCATATGCCTATATCTCCTCACAGGTTGTTGACACTTTGCGCTTTAATTAACAATCATTTCATCAGATCATAAAAAGTATGGCGTACCTGCTGCCCATAAAAAAGTGCAGGAAAGATTTGGAGTTCGAGAACTTTGTGTTTTTTTCGTTAATTATCTATAGCCTACATAGCAGGACTTTGATTTAAAATCCAACAAATAAATGAAATTTTCTCTTACGCAACAACAAACAATGCATACATGAGTGATGCCAAGCAATCTTTAACGGAGAACACAGTGTAATTTATGTACATTCGCTTGAAATGATGATGAGGACTCAAAATATTAATGCGACCGAATCTTTTTTGTTTATATCTTCTTTCAAACTATTTACAGAAGTACGCTTCTAAAGTGAAATTTGTAAAGTTAGGTTGAAAGAGAGATGAAAAATCATATAACATTTAGATCGACTTTTTTTCCACCCACCGTGAGTTTGTCTTAAGAAATATCTTCAATCAATACAATGGGCTACGGGCGGAATTGAAATACGGACTCTGATGCATGCATGCATGCAGAGAAAATTGATTTCCCTCACAGCCTAGGGACCGACTATGCGTATCTCAGTATTAGGCGAACCTAATATACGTCTTGTACGAACTGAAAACAACCCAAATTAATTTCATTTATTAAAGGAATTCCAAGTTAATTTTCGAAAAAAAAAAAATGTAAGAAAGATATTTAAGCAATAATTAATATAAGAACTTGTTTTCTTACATTATATTAACATAAGATTGTAACATTATATAAAAATGATCAGCGTTCAGTGCTTTTTGCCTACGCACTATATATACCGCCAAAGAACTTGACCATGGTTGGAAAATTGCAAGAACGGCCAATACCAAAGGAACGATGTTCACGTGCACTGGGGACAATATGAGATTAACTGCTACTCGGCCTAGCTTTTCTAAAAATTGTCGACCAAACAGAATCAACTTTGTTACCAACGTTCTCCCCTGCAATACATATCTTCTTCTTCTTTTCCCGTTTCTTTGAATTCACTCATTAAAAAAAATTTTAATTTTTCCAAAAAAAGTGCACGTAATCTACTACCAGTTTGTATACTCAACCACACAACGCAGTCTTATCGATTAATGACATTAACACGACACGATAATTAAGATCAATTCAGAAGTTCTTCAAGGAAATAGTTGAGGCGGATGCAATTACTTACGTTTCCTTGGCCTATGATATTATCAGCTAACCATTGACCGTCCTTCCGAAACTGAAATAAATGAATGCCTGCCGAAAATCAATAATTCAACATTCAATAATACTCTCACTCTGAGTGTTAATACATTCAAAGCTATTCCTTTTAACACGTGGTCATTAGCAGTAGTCAAATATGCGATACGTATATTGAACTCATTGAATCAGTGCAGTGCAGTGGGAGACATCCTGAAGTATAACTTAATAACAATTAATATTAAATCAAAAGTATATTACATTTAGTTGTCTCAGTTAACGTCACACTTAAATTCGCCAAATCTCTCTTTTAATGCATTTAGGTAAACAGGGTATTCTTGAACCGGTGTGGCTCATTTACAATTCCAGCCTGCATGCATGAAAGCCACAGTTTTGCGGCCAGGAGAATGCACGCAACAGAGATTACACAAACGGACAGACGGACAGGGTTAAATTAATTAGAATTTGAAGCCGATCAGAAATTTATATACTTTATGCGATCTGCGTACCTTGCTTCGGTATAAAAAAAAATCATTACGAAACGATCATAAGGGGTAGTCTCTCTTCAAAAAGCCGATACCTCGGGCAACTAATTTGCTAGCCTAAGTATTTCAACATCTTCCTATGGCAGTGAGAGTTGTTTTTGTAGCTTCATGCCAAATCTTAATGAGCGTTCAATTAAGAAAACAAAAAAAAAAGTCAATTTTTTTTGCGGGTCTGTGATGTAGAGGCTCCGAAACCTAAACAAAATATAATAACACAACGATAATGTAATGCATTTGTCTGACTTCGATATCTTAGGAAACTTGCGCCTTGGCATTTGCCAACATCACCAATTTTTATTAAATTCCGAATACTGCAAAAATAAGAATTTTTGAAAGAAATTATTTGAGTCCTCTTGTGGTGTAGGGGATAGAAAGGAAAACCCCAACGAAACTTAAAAGATTCAAATTTGTTTTTTCTTAACCTAATATTTATGTGCCTACGTAAGCGTACCTAGATATTTAGCTATGCTCGAAAGTAATTACATATCGTACGTTTTCTTTTATTTTTTTTTTTTTTGTATTACATAAAAGAGATTATTACAGACAATGATTAAGCAGCCGACAGCTAACGTAGCTACTGAATTTGTTATTAATATCTAAATATGTAAGTGCAAGGGAAAGAGCGCGCGCGCTTGTTTGTGACTATGCATGTATATGTATTTGTTGCTCTGTATATTATCCGTAGATCAGCTTGAAGAATAAAGAAGCTAAACTATAAATAAGGAAAAAAAAAAAAAAAAATAAATAAATAAATACATAAGCAACTACAACTACGTGTTAAATACACATATAAAAAGCATTTACTGTGAAGTTGGAAAACTATTTTTAATCGCAATATGGACAAACTAAGCAAGATGTAAGAAGCATTAGCGTACCAAAATGTATCTTTGGAGCCTTTTACAATTTCATTCTAAGACGTCGTCTGACTATTTACGAGTTTTAATCTGTTGCTCGTTTGTACCTTAATCTCATCAAAATGAAACGTTATGAGTCTAAAGTCTAAACAATGGTCATTAACTCTTTTCAAAAGCTCTCACTTTATAATGGTGTTTATAATATTAAATCATACAAAATGTGCATAGACAACAGTCGTAGCATAGACATGCATGCACATGTATGTATATGTAGATATGAGCATTTACGCTCATAAAAGCACACACATAAAAATAGAATGTGAAGGTATGTTTACATGAATTGTTTTTGCTTAAGCATATGTTATTGTCCTATCTGTATGTCTGTCTGACTGCCGATCGGCCTGTCCGTCTGTCTGTCTGTCTGTCTGTCTGTCTGTCTATCTGTTTTACTTTTTATTCCTCATTTGTATTTATTTGTTTTTTGCTTTTTGTTTTTCTTTTCCTCTAAAAACTTGATTTACTTTTGTTCTTATAATGACGTAAACTTTGTCTTTTTCTTTCTGTCTACACATTATTCTAATTGTTAAGTTCACTATATTGTTACCACTAAACTCGTAGACATGTTTAGAATATTTAATCATCTGCACTCTTGTATAAAAGAAACAACCAAACAAACAAACCAACAAAAAAAAAAAAGGCAGAAAGCATACACACACAATAAATAAAAATATATTTTTCATATTATTCGCTTTGACACTCCAGCGTATATTTGACTTACTAACTGACATAATAATATAATGTCTTGTGTGTCTTTTGTGTGTCTGTGTTTCTCTCCACACAAACATATCGTTCACTTTATTCTTATTTGACTTTTATCTACAAAAAAAAAAAATTCAAGTTATTGTAGTTGTGTTGCATTTAACAGTAATTTCTAACATTCATATGGACATGCAAGCATATACAACAATTGCGATTACATTGTGTGATGATGGGAAACTATTTACAAAAACTGACATTAATTCTTTAGAAAATTGTAAACGTTAGCTATCAGAGGAGGTGAACTCGATTACGTGCTTTATACGTTCGCTCGTTCGTTCGTTCGTCTTATTGTCACATTTTTATTATTGCTTTTCAAACGTTTGATTAAAGCTTATGAGCTATTTATTGTACAATCATCGCTGCGTTATTGCTATTGTTATTATTGTTATTTCAATAGTTATTGCGTTACGTTTCGTATCAACATTAAAATTAAAATTCAAAAAGGTGTCATATTAAATTCATGTTAATTACATGAGAAAATTTCAATAAAAGAAAGATTTCGTTTATTTTTAGATATACACAAACAAACACACGTACACAATTCGTGCTACTGTTTTTTCCCCCATTTTCGATACGTTTTCGAGTACAAGGAACGAAACAAAAATTTCTTATGCACTCACAAAACACGTGCTTGGAATTTCCGAATATTTGAAATAATTCTTTTAAAAAATTCAACGTGCGCTTGCCTGGCCAACACGGCATAAAGAGCATAGAGCAAAGTTGCCTGTTGCCAGGCGATCCTGACAATCGGTTTTTCAATCGAATTTTGAAAATAAAAAACCTAATATCACAATTACATACTTACCTTCTATATATATATATATATATATATATATATGTAAGCATTCACGATACGTGGAATACATCTTCCATTCGGACGCATTAGAAAATGAAGCATAAAAAGACGAAATTACATACAAGAGATTGTCAAGAACGTTGAACAAATGAGTTTCATTCCAACGCCGCATAAAAGCAAGACCTTGAAAAACGCACGGGAATATGGAGTGAATTTCACAACTCAATCCATACACAACTTGCACCTGTAGTTATACAAGAACCGCTTAAGATACCGCGCACAATTCATCATTGTAGAGAACAACTGAATAAGTTTATCGAGATCAGTTCCATAAAAACCTCATTTCAAAATTTCTTCGAATATTTTTTCTCAATCCTTTAGTCGTTAAATGCATTCACCTCGTTTTTCAATTTCATTTATCCGCCTATCAGTCAAGACAACGGCAAAGTTAGTTCAATTCTGAGCAATATTTACGTATTGACGTGAACCCTCCCTAGCCCTCTATAATACGAAATTACACATTAACTTTCCTTACAACGATTCAATGCTTTCGCATTCTAAATGATTCAGTATTGAAATTTCGAACAATTAGTTATTATCCATGATCGCAACTCTGGCACTATGCGTAATCTTTGAGCTCGCAGTTACCTTAACTGAACCAACATTTTTTTTATTATTTTTTTGTGCCCTACACCGAAGTGAGGGGTTATACCTATTTTGTCGTTAACGTTTGCAATACCCCCAAGGAGGTCTCGGAGATCCTATAACACATAATATTGTCAACAAAATGGCGTATTTGGTGATTTGAGTTTTCACGAAAATTACTCGTTTTTCCAAGAAATCAAATTTCAAAGAAAGGAAAGAGAAGAAGAAAGAGAGAAAATCAAGCCACTTTACCTGCCTCAGGTATATTAGTGTTCTACTTGTAAAGCGCTCAGTCATGCGAACGTTCTATAGCAGCAAGTGTACGCGTACCTCTACTCTAGATGAGCGTAGAATTGTTCGATTTATTGTTCAGTCTGACCGTCTTGTTGTTGGCATTCTTCAAATCGTAAAAACTGAAATTGGCAATTGAAACTTACCGCTTCATTCAATTGCGCACGTCATATTTGAATGTAACAAAAGCTTCGGCTGGTCCGTTGTCAAAAATGTCATAGACGAACAAGAGCTCGTGCACAATCATATCGATTGGTCTTTGCGCGAAAACACGCCATTATATGAAATATGATAAAAGAAGAATATATGGAAAGACAGACGTGAAAGGATCGGCTTAAATTCAAAAAGCGATCTTCAATGAATTGTTGCATACGTCAAGACAAGACGTTAACATGCCCTATACCGAAACAGATTCAGCGTATAAAAACTCTCACAAGTGAGGCCTATCCACACTGACCTAAGATGAATACACTTACGCCTTACATTACTTGTTATACCCATTGCCAGGCGTATTATTTAGATAATGGCTCTCTAAATATATTGACTGTTGTTGATCGCTCAAAGTTGATCGATATCTATCTGCTCGATTGTGGTCCATTCGAAGTTAGCTTCAATATTTAAAACGAAAAAAGGTAACTTGGGATTTGTGTTTTTACTATCACATGATAAATTTACAAGCAAACGAAGTCGAGGGGAATATTGATCTAGAATTCAGCACAAATATTTAATGCAACTAACAAATATGCCTTGAAAGTATTGAGTTGATATGGTGAGTATCTCAGATTCGCTCCAACATGGCTTGCGTAGCTGCTTCCTAATAGTAATGATAATAATGCAACAAAAACTGAAGGAAAGTTTTTTTTGCATTCATTAAAAACCCATTAAATTTTCACACAATGACACTGACAATAATCGCTTAAATAAATTAACAATAATATATATATATATATATATACACAATATATACAATAAATATTTTATATTATTAATAATAATTTTTCATTAATTAAAATAAATCATGTATCGTTTTCTTTTCAGGTAATTTTATCACTGTACAAGCCAAAAGCAATTATTAAACCTTAGCTGTAGTGGTAAGTGAAAATTTTAAAGAGTTGCGACTCACTGCATATACACAAGCGGCTATCGAAACTGAGCTGATTGACGCGCAGCTCATCTTGAATCTTCGACGAAATATGTCCCGATGGTGCAGTTAGTATTGTAGCGTAAGCCGTCTTTCGTGATTTTGCGTTACTTATTCAACTTCTTTCGAAATTAAGTTCGCACCGCTAAGTTGTGATTTTTCGGATGGTGTATAGGTTTCATTTACAATTCTTAAGACGATCTGTTTACAAAACTTATTACAAGAACTTATATATGCAACACATTAGAGCTCGTTCTGGTCTTGTTCGTTGGAAAATTGCAATTCAATCCCCTTGACTCGACTTTCGAATATGTTGACTCACTTTCGACTAACTCGACCCACTTTTCGACTGACTTTTCCCTTCCGCACATATTCTGCTTACATATACCTTTTGCAAGCAGATTACCGTTATCTAAATTCATCACGACATTTTTAATCCGTACATCCGTTTTTTCCCGCTAAACTTCTGCCAATTGTTGTTGTACTTTTCGCCAGTCGGCAGCTGCACGATGCAGGTAGCGCGGCATGAATGTGTAATTGATTTTCCCCTGCCCTCAACTTAATCTTATTCGTCCCGAAAGGCTATCAGTCTGCTTATGTGTGCTACATTAGTTGCAGCTTCGCCTTTCTGATGTTTTGGATCCGATAGACACTACCAGTTATTCTCGTGATAACTTTCTACGGTCATTCCCAGTTAGATTTCAAACTGGCTGACAATCGGTCACTACACGATAGATTATAAACCTGCACTAGCTCTCTTCAACAAGGCTCGGTTTCCGATCACTTCCGAGTTGATTTCTGTTTGTAAATTTGGTTTCGCCGCTGGTGGCCTTCCAGCTTATTTCCCGCTTCACAACTATGAATCCATGCTGCTACTGATGACCGGCGTCCTACTCAGCAGAATCGCCGTTTAATCTCGTTTTCGTAGCCGTTTAATTCTAGTTTTCGTAACCCTAAAGCTCTCCCTGTTTAGCCCTTTGTGGTGTTTTTTTATGATTTCTTCAGACTTGGCTCTTGGGACTACCGACAACTTTCTTGTGCGTGGACCGCTTCTACTGTACCATGTTCGTCGTAAACACCCGTCTTCGAAAATAAGACTTTCCGCTTTGCTGTGGGATTTTCGTTATCAATTTGTTCCCTTGTGGGATCCGTACCGTTCCTAACAGCTGCAATTATAACCCTCAGATTTGCATCGGTCAGTTGTGTATATGCTTTTCTTTGGCAAGCTTATATTCGTCTCGGACGACGATGTTTCCTTCTGAAATACGTTCGTTACGACGTCTTCTACTTTATGGAGCATTTGCGTTCTTTCCTGCACAGTTGGTCTAGTCGCGGTAAACCGTCACTTCCCTTAATTTCTTTGTCGTAACATGCTGGTCACACTGAAGCCTATACTCGGGGTCCGCGTTACCGTAAGGTTTCCTGTTCTGTCTCCTCGCCTTTTTCCGTCGACGTTGTTGACATCTTGGACTTTCTTTGCTTGCGTGTATGCATCTGTAAGGTTTCTATAAAAATTCTCGAATCTTGAATAATTTACGAAACGTCGGTTATGAAATTGATGTAGACTGTAGACTAAAGATTCCATAATGAGTATACATATATGTATGGTCTTTCTATAATTATATTCACTCATATTAAATCGATAGACATCGACACAGAGCTGTCACACTTTCAAAATTTGGATTTCGTCTTCATTCATAGGACGGATGCAAGGCAAGAACGAAATCCATTAACTACAAAGACAAACAAACTCGTAGCATTTTTTCTTTCATTTCCTTTTGGATTTACGGTCAACCTTACCCGAGGTAGAGTTTCGCATACGACGGGGAATTTTGTTTAAAAATTCTTGAACGTCTTCATGCCTACCCAGCTCCTACCCAACGAATGTACATTGAATGTGTCTGAACATCTTCTACGTTTCATTAGCGAAATGTTATAGCAACGACCATCTACTATATGTTGACATCTACTATTGCACTATATGGACAACGACACCTGTTGTTGAAAGAGCCTATATACATATTTGAAGGGTATGGTTTATCAGTATACAATTATTACCGCCCCTGAACCGCCAAAAGTTGTTTTCAAATAAGAAGCAGAACTTAAGGCTTTTCATTGAATTTGACATGTTACGCTCGCAAGCGAATCTATTTGGTATTGTACGACGTCTTAAGAATTTAGACGATTTCGCTAAACAATTAGAAGCGTCAACTTGTGCCTTTTAATGCGTTACGGACGATGGCATCGATCTACGATCAATAGTTTACGATATAAAACTAAATGCGCTTGGAACTGGATCTGAATGTTCACAATTCTTGGGTTTGAATTGTCACAAGTCTTCTACAAATGGCAAACATCATTAGAGACGCACGGAAACGATTCCGCAAAAGTATTATTGTTAACGGGAGGACTGCATTGTTCAGAAAATCTTAGGGCAAAAAATCTCAAAGTTATACTTTTTTTTTTTTTTCATCCATAATACGCAGTAACAATAACAACATTGAGATTGCACTCGCTAATCTATTATATGTCACACGTTATGCACAATTTTATAAGTGCGTTTTTTTTTTTTTTAAATCTTTTATTTTAAATATTTTTCTATAAAAAAATTTCATCAGATTTGCTTTTTACACAAACAAAGTACTTTTAGTTCAGTTCAGTTTTTCTTTGAACTAAAATGTGATTCTTTCTTATAATTTTCCTACTCTAAGGGTGTGCATTTGTCTGTCGGTGCATGCGCGCGCCCGTGTCTATGTGTATTTGCGTATATGTGTTTTTATATATGTTTATATCTATTTATCTGTCGATGTATGTCAGCTCTGATGCGTATATGTTTGCATGCCGTGGCAGTTCATTGTTTATCGAGGCTTCTTCTATAAATATCTCGCCTACAATAAATACCATTGACTTGCAAAAATTTCCCTGTTGTTGAACCTCTTGTTTTCTCTGTTGCATTGTAAAAACACCAAAAATGAAAAAGAAAAAATTGAAATAAATAAAAAAAGGGCATATGGAGGCTAAAGCTGCTTAGTTGTTTTATTTGTTGTTGCTGCCGTTCTTAGCTGCCAAAGTGCTATCAATTTAATAGCATCTGTCCAGTTGAACAAACGTATGCATGCCTGTGTGTTTGTCTGCATGTGCATAATACAGAACGTGAGTAAAGGCCATAGCGTGAATGGTGGTGTGGGTAAGCAAGCAGGAAAAACTCGCGGCTCCAGATCATGATGACGATGATAACGATGATGATGACGATGACGATGATGACGACGATGACGATGACGATGACGATGACGATGACGATGACGATGACGACGACGATGACGATGACGATAGCGATGATAATGATGATGATGATGATGATGATGATGATGATGATGATGATGATGATGATGATGATGATGAAAAACATGATGTGCTTTAAGAATGAAAGCACTGTGTACGCGAAGAGGAGACTCGACAATCTTACTGCTCGCTTAAGACATTTTTGGTCTTTGGAATGCAACAAGTAACAAACAACGCAACAGCACCAATAACAAGCAATATACACATAGAAATACAAAGCAAACATGACGCAATAACAACAAAAACAGCGGCTGCTGTTACTGTTGATCTGGCTTTTAGTTATTTTTAGTAACACATCAAATTGAATTTGTTGTTGTTGTTATTGTTTTTATTATTATTATTATTTTTGTTGTTGTTGTTGTTGTTGTTGTTGTTGTTGTTGCTTACGAACTTACTACATAGCGGCCGATAAGCTGCATGCTTGCACATGCGTTTCTGTGTGTTTATGCGTTTGAAAAAATCATGGTTTAGACGAAGCAATGACGGCATATGCCTGTTTAGACCTTTTTCTCTCCGCATCACGGCTCTAAAATGTTGTTTGATTTAAGGAATTTCCTTAAAAGGAGCCCTAGTGGTAACTGCAAACTCTCTACCTGATATACAGCAACGCAATTGCAGTCAACCATTTCCAGCCACACATTTACTTATAATAAACAATGTTTGGCGTTTAAGTACCAAAGAATCAGTTTGTTGCTTGAATTGCTTTCGATTATATTGTCTGTACGTACTTATCGACTCGACCGGACCTTCTTTTATTGGTGATAGAAAATTGTAAAAATTTGTTTTTCACAGTTTCTTGATGTGTTTTTGCTTATTTAAGCGATAATATCGTGAAAAAAAGGTGAACCTTTTCAAGTGCTTGCATTGACATTCTCTTGCTCTAACACAAAAGGATGGAGTTTGACACACGCAACATCTCCTGTATGCTTTGAGATTTGACGATTCACGTTTACTTTACGGACAAAAAACGAGAGCAAAAGATTGTAGAGAAATTATGTTGTGTTTGCATCGAAACTTTGGCACTCTACACACTTACTTTATTATTAAAAGGACTGTTACATACTACGACACCACTCACTATTTCTCGAAAGTCAGGTTTTTCTTATTAGCTTTCAATCTTTTCGAAAGTGAGTAGAAAAGTCCATTAACTAAACGAAATTTTTTTCCTAGGACTTGGGGTTTTTCTCAAAGTCCTCCAAAAAGTTTACCTACGTCACGTGAATTCCTGTTAATAAGTTTCTGCTGAATGTCTTATATATGACGTTGATTTCTAACTTTGCTAATGCGCTAACAGATGTTTTTGAGAAGTGGTTTTGTTCATTTGAAAGCATTTTGAAGCGAAAATACCCGTTTATTAAGAAGTTACCAGACTCAGGCCGATCCGAGCGAATGCGAGGCCTTCGGCCAGCAAATTAAAAATGTTTACTGAAGATTCGACTATACACTTATAAATTTTTCAGTTGTTCACTGCTGCGTAATTCTAAAAATTTCCGCTCTTTCCGCATTCAATGTCTGCAAAAAAAAAGTCCGTAGGGGATTTTCTATAAATTAATTAAAGAAAATCGCATTTCTTTTTCCCGAACATGGAATTTTTTCATATTCGAATAGTCATGCTTTGCATCAAAGTTAATGTTTCTAAAATATCTTATGTGTACTGTAGCTATGTACATTAGGGTTGTTTCTGATCACTTTTCTCTTAGATTCGAATGTGCACCATTCACCCTACCCCTGAAAAAGGAAAAGTGCGGTCCCGATGTGGAATATTTTTCAAAGATAGGTTCTTTGTCAACACTTAAATGCGTTGCTCATAATCCATCGTAAATATTGTTATTCTTATGCGTTTCTTTGTTCTCGATCTGAATGAAGGAACTATCTCTCCACTTTAGTCTTCCTATACTAAGTCAAGCAAAAAGTCCTTAGCTTTCATCACCAAACACATAGTCTGAAAATTGACTTGATGGTGAATGCAACTGCTAAGATGCTTCATTCGCTCCTGATGAGTAGTACCCTATAAACATTTGAATTTCTGCAGCATAGAAGTCTTCAAGAGTTTTACTGCAAGAACTAACCCAAGTGGGATTTCGGGAAATGATTTTAAATAGTTTTGTGGCATGTCGCGTCGAAGAATATAGAACTGAAAAATACACCTCGCACCCATCTTTCTGTCCACCTACGCATATAGGTAATAGGAAAATATAGATGATAGAAAACTAAAAAGGACAATGTGTTCGCTCCACGTAGTGCGCGTCAGTTCAATGATGGCAACATTTTTCAAATTAGCTTTCGCCGGCTCTTGTATTAGCAGTTAGAAATGAAAACGGACCTGTTCTAAATTGAAACAAATTGTAATCGTAATCTTTCAGCACATTAATGACAAGAGACGCGTTCGCCTTTAGATTATCTGTGGAACGGAACTACGGGCTGAACTAATGCCAAACGTGATATTCCTCTTAAAATTTTTGGCAATCGCGCAAACATTAGACTAACCAAAGATGAGAGAAAGAGTGGACAGATGTCCGTTCCACAAATTTTATGCTTGTGAATTAAAGCACGTACATATATGAATATGAGACAGGTACATATATGGGTGTCTTGCGGCCCTGATGACGTATCGTGAGTGGTGAGATTGGGAAGAAATTGAAATGTCTTTTACTTTTCACGAAGAAGTTTACATTTTTTAATAGAAAAAAAAAACAAAACAAAATTAATAAAAAAAATTAATTTTATTACTTTTTATTAAAAAATGTAAATTCGGTTCAATTTGATAATAAATTGTTTTAATCTTTTGTTAGAAATAAATTGAAATGAGCTCAGCCGAAAACTGAAGTCTCTCGCGGCAGTTGAAAACTACTTGCAGGGAAATATTTTTTCATCGTTCAAGTTGAAAGTGCATTCGTCCTTTAGGATTTCGCAACTGGCAAACGGACCGCTAATGTAACTCTACTGAGAAAACTGCATTCAAGTCGAACTAAAATTAAATTCAATTGAACTCAAGTCAATGATTTCAGATTGTTTGCGTTGTCTTTCGTTCAGTGAAACATTCGTTTTTTTTCTGTTTTCTGTTTTTTTTTTGTTTATGTTTTTGTTTTACGAATCAAATGTTTGCGAATAAATCAATACCAGTCCCAGATTAGCTATTCGCAAAACCTTGAAAATGGTGCCCGTAATTTGAAAATGATTTGCAATTGTTTTTGTTCTCCATCGAGCTTAATAATATTAACATATTTTCGACTGTAATTGTTTATAATGACTTAATAAAAATTGATTTAAATTGACAATTTTTATGATTATTATTCTTGTTTATTATTTGTTGCGTTGCTCGTTTTGTGTTACATTGTTAATCAATAAGTAACAACAACAAATGCAATGCAAGCGAAACACAATTCACTATAACACGAATAAAAATCTTGCAATGAACTTTATATGAATGAAACGGATTCGAATTGAGTTTTGTTCTTTCGTAAAGGAAAAAACGAAAAAAAGCGAAAAAACGAAGAAATTAAAAATAATAAAAATCGCAAAACCTTATGGAAAATGTATATATAATTTCTTGGAAAATCCAAAAGACATCTAACATAATAATAAACTGATTAAAAAAATTTATTAAAAATTTGTTAACTAAAGAGAACAAAATATTTGAACTCACACCACACACTCGCATACCTACATTTACAATATACATTTTATTTATTTATTTTTTTTTTTGCATAGTCGGATAAAATAATAATCATAATAATGAATGCAATCAACAATAAATCGGGCGGGTAGAGGAGCAATGCATTCAACTATTGCAATAAATTGTTGTTTAGTGTAAAATAATCGGAAAAACTGGCAGAAATTGAAATTTTCGCATTCTCTGAGCTAAAAATATGATTTTGAAGATTAATAAGATTTTTATTAAGAGCTTAAAGGACCTGAAAATGCTTGGTTAGCGTTAAGGTGTTACCGCG
>CCAG010002200.1:0-51895 GCA_001077435.1 Glossina morsitans morsitans
TAATTTAAAATAATTTTAAGCTGCGGGGTGCTGCCATACATTAAAAATCTAAAACCGAAAGAACAAAAAAGAACTTTAGAATAGAGTTTCTCAGATTACATATACATATACAAATACCTATATATATATATATATATATATATATATATATATATGTATACTTATATTAGAAAGTCTCTAACTGTTCTAGTGTTGTTGTTGTTGTTGTTGTTGTTATTACTTTTGTACAATATGTTCGGCTGATTAGCTTTAAGGAAGACGCACCTTTTATGGGGCTTGCAGCAATGATTTTTTGGTATACTTGTTTTATGCTCTTTAGACACCATTTTAAAAACAACAACAACAACAACAACAACAACAACAGCAGCAGCAGCAGTAACAGCAACAATAAAATTTATAATTTAAATCAATTGCAGGCCTTTGAGGTTTTTGCCGGCTCCATAAATTGTTGCAAATATGTAGTTGCAGTCTTTACACAATTGTTGCCGCAATTTCGTCTACGAAAAAAATACTTCGGCGTTGTCAAGTTAACAAGGGATGGGCTGCCTGTGATGGTGGCTGTATTAAGGTTAAATGAATTTTTTTTTTTTCTTTTTCTCATTTTTACTTTTGTTGTCGAGTAGTGCTTAGAAATAAAACGTAAACAATATATATATATATATATATATATATATATACAAAAAACAAAAGGAAAAAAGGCAATAAAGCGTACAAACATTTCATTACCCAGGTTGTTGTTTTTAATTATGCACGAATTTTTGAAATATTTAAATAATCACCGTAAAGATTCTGAAAATCTCCATAAAGTTTATTTAATTTTCGTAACCACAAATCAAGATTGAAACTTTTTACAACGGGTCTTAACTTAAGCCCTCCTACAGTATAAGGCTGTAAAACATTAAAAAAAAAAAAAAAATTAATTAAGCCGTTTAAGTGGGATGTTAATAACTTAACTTTTAAACAAACCACCAACTACTCACACACACACTCACACTACTTAGAAATAACAAAGAGAAAATGCAAAAAAAAAAAAAAAAGAAATCTTTTTAAAACTGTTAGCGGTCGCGTCCGACCGTTGTGATTATTTTGTGAATATTTTGATAATCTACCGCTCGAGCAATTAACTCGATTTGTACAATGGCATCTAAAAATGCCGGCCCTCTCGTTCTGAACAAAAGTTCGCCGATATTTCGCACACTTTGAACTAAATGTCTCGTCTAACGAAATACCATATGATCGTGTTATAAAGAATCCGATCCAGTTTCTTTTGTCGATTGTAGGGGGTTGCGAGCAGCGGAAAGAGATTCAATTTAACCCGAGACGGTCCTTCTCAGAAGTTCCGATTAAATTGATACGTTTTTAAAACTTTTAATATATAACTAAACTTAACATTAACTTGGCATTACGGTCAAACGTTGTAAAAAAGTTAGCACACCATCGAATGGTAATTAAAAAAGAGAGGAAAAATTAAAAAAAGTTTAACTAACTTTTCAGGCACGTTTTCTTAGTTAGCACAACTTACACGAATACCCACAGAAATGTAACATTTTTTCCCTGTAATTTCCTTCAATTCCGCGACAACTTAATATTTTGATTAGATATTGTTGTTGCTGTTCTTTTTGTTGTTGTTGTTGTTGTTGTTGTTGTTGTTGTTACTATTGTTATTGTTGTTGTTTTTATAAAATGTATCTGAACCTAAATTAAGATACGAGTTTAATTTGGATTTTGTTTTATAAAATTGTGTGTTTAAGCCGTGAGTGTTTGCACAAACAACAAAAATATATGTGCATAAAACAATTTAAAAATATTAAGTAATTCATTAAACAAATAAAATTACATTTTTTTTCATTTGAAATATTTATCATCATTTCATATCAAATTTAAGTAAATAGGAATTAATTCATAAAATTCCGGAAATGACTTAACGCACAAATCGGTGAATGGATCGCAAAGAGTAAATTCAGCGCAATAGTGCGACGACGGATATATTCATCAGTCTTGGTTTAATAACGCCACATAGGTGGCGCAAAATATTATTACTTTAAGTTTAAAAATATATATATATATAAATATGAAATACCAGTAAGTAAGCAACGATTCAATGAAACGTTTATAAGAATCGCAAAAAAAACGTACGACACACACACACAATTAACATAAAATTATATATTATTGACAATGAAATTTTATATAAGAAAACAAAGCAAACCAAAATAAGTTTTCCCAGAGATAAGAGACGGAAAGTTTGCGGAAACTCGTCGACTCTATTCTCGCACCTAAACTGATAAAAACTTTTCCTTTGTCCGTAAAACTTGAACTCGTTCGCTTAAACGCTATTGAAATAAATAAAAGATACAAAAGTAACCTTGAACGATATGATGCGTAATAATTACATTTCATAATAAATCTATTGCGAGAGAGTCCGACAGTGGGAGAAGACTGAAAAATTCGAGAAGATTTCCTGCTCAAACGCCTGTCTGCTGTAAATATTTGCAACAATTTATGTTGCACTTTACGCAGCCCTTTTCTCGCTGAGTTTTGCTGTTCAACAGTCTTTTGTCATTTGCAGACTCAGAACTCATATATATATATATATATATATATATATATATGCAGGTCGCGTAAAAGAAACGAATTTCAATTGAATTCAGTTATCGCGTAAATAAATGGTTGCCAGATTAATATCCGTTTCTATATATGCTGCTATATCTATATATGTCAAAAAAATCTATGCTTTGTCCCGCGATCTTTAACAGACCGAGAAATTCATCTTTAAACGCTTCCACTAGATTCTAAATATCGGAAGACTTTTTTTTGCTTATTTACTGATGGTGGCTGATGGACTTAACTTTCGCTTTAGTACTTTGACTGAAGCCTTCCCAAGAAAATTTTTAAGTCGCGTAAACCGCGTAAAATTCGATGAATCTTTTTTATAATTGTGTCCTTTTACAAAAAGGAGAGCACATATCCTACCTATGGTACACTGTGAAACTAACATATCTTCGTAAAGTCTGCATAGACAGACAGACAGACAAACAGACAGACAGATATTAAGATCTTTTTTCCTGGCTGTCCTTTAATAAAAATCATTAACATTAGGTTTGTTCTGTTTCACAGACGTTTCACTGCAGTTTCGATCTCTCTTTACTTGAAATACTTTTTAAGAAAAAAATGTTGAAAAATTGAAAAGATAAAAAAAGATATCATTAACTCGCCACATTAAATCTTAATGTTTCAACATATCGTTATTATCTATTATGCATTTCGGTTTCTTTTTTCATTTTGTTCGGTTCTCATTCGTTTTGGAGCACATTTTTTTGTGGGCTTAACTCGAAAATTTTAATCTTAATCTTTAGGTCATTTGTATCAAGTAGAATTGAGAAAACTAACTTGCAATTTTTTTTTTTTTTTTATATATTTCATCTTGTATCTCTTTCTTACGCTACTCGTAAGAGATCAAGCCGGCGTGGATTTTTGTTTTTTGTTTATTATATTTTGTATTTTTATTTTTTGTCAAGTTGTATAACAAGCAAATTATAACAATCAAAATCGTTAAAGACATTGTCTCTCCGCAGTTGTTTACCGCTGATTATTTTAGGTTTTCGTTACTGATATCGCAGCATATAGAAAAGTTAATTGTAATTATTTAAATTGTTAAAACGTGAGTTAAACAATAACGGAGCATATGATGGGGGAGTCGAATAATTTAGTCGAATTTACAAATGCAAGCCAAAAAAAAAAAAGAAAAATATTTAACTTGATGCACAAATATGTGTCGGTCGGGAGCACTTGTCAAGCAACAAAACAAAATATTTATTGAATTATATCGATAGCGCTTTAGCTTAGAATCGATTTGTTTGCCATAATGTACACACACACACACACATATATATATATATATATATATATATATATATGAATAAATGAATGAATATATATTCATTTATTAATAAACGACAATTACTATGAATCAATGAATAAAATTAATTAATTAATCGATTCTAGGCCACCGATGATGATAAACTGTCGAACTTTGCGGTTTACTTAAAGCTCATAAACAGCGGTAACGTCAACGTCAACGTCCACGTCCGCGTCCACGTCCACGTTAACCGGGGAGTGGTCAATAATTTTTATATTTCTATCGAAACGCTCACATCTCTCCCCATACAATTATTCAAGAATTTACTTTACTTTATTTTTCTTTATTACATTACCACTCACTTTAAGTGCTATAAGCAAAATAAGGATATATATATATATATAGTTTACTGATATTCTACAGACGTTAGCGTAAAATGATTATCTATTTCATTTCGTTTTCATTTCGCTTATTCATTTATTAAGTAACTATAATATAAAGCCATAGGCCTATTATCCATTTGCATACGAATCATTTCATGTTTAACAACAAACTATAACATAAGTGAGAATAGAAGAGTACAAGATGAATGGAACGGTATCATCAAAGGATTTCAGACTCAGCGGTAACACATTCCAATATCGGATCGTTCGGCTGATGAGTTAGAAGAACATGGTACTATTCTTCTTCTATCTTATATTTATCAATATTTTTCCATCTCTTTTCGAAAATCGCAAGTTCAAGTCGTTCGGTTCTAGTGACGAATTCAATTCACATCTGAGTTTTAGGCGATTTTTCTGAGAGTGCGTGCGTGCGAATTAAACTTTAACCTCCTGCATAGAATGAAAAAAAAAAAAAAAAAAATTTGTTATATTCCGCTTAGTCCGCAATTCTAATAGCAATTCCAATTCCGATCCAATTTTCTAAACAAGCATTGATGCTTCTTCGTCGCTTATGCTTTACGCTTCGTTTTATTTCATGAGGATCTCAAGAAGCAAATTGTTATTTATCCAAATCGAAATTGATTTTAAAGAATGATTTCACCCGAGGGTTTACTAAGAACAAATTTTGCGAGCCAAAATTAAGGGGGACTCCTATGTTTTGGAAAAATTCGGACACAAAAATTTATACAGAGAACAAGTGCTTTTAGGAAATGTTTATAACTACTATTACCATCTATTATTCCACGAACTGAAGAACTAACTGAGAAATCTTCAATTGACTTCTCAGACAATGCTTTCAATCAGGTACTTAAAGACGTGCGATCGGTGTTCCCCTAGAGAAAATACATGTTTATTATATGAAGATCATGAAAAGTACTTTATTAAGAGTATTGCTTCCATTGCCAGTGACCATACACTTTGTTTTACATCACTCAAGGCGCTGAAGAACGTGATCACCGGAAACTCCAACAATCAATTGATACTTTTCTACGGGAATTTTCCTCAAGTGAGAAGAGAAATTCAATGCTATCCGGAGGTCGTAGTTTCCTGGCACAAGCTACGCAACGATGCGGTTTGACAGTAACTGCATTGACAGTTAGGGCCATCTGCAGGCAAATTCCGTTTTCATACTTGCATATCTCTGATAAGCGTAACGGCTACCTATGGACAGATGGACAGAGCCCAATCGAAAGCAACACCACCATTACTGTAGTGAATCAAATAAATAGATGTCTAGAGGGTTTTCGGATAGTCTATCTACCAAAACGTAACAAAGCAACGCAATTTTATTGAAATCACTTTTGACCTATGAAATGACAAAGGAATGTGAATGCGATTAATCCGATGAGAACGGGACTGTTTGTCTGGGCGAAGGGAGATAGGGAGAGATATTGACTGAATATGAAATTGAACGAATATGGAAAAAATAGAAAAGCTTTGAAAACCCACACATCAAATAAAAATTATTAAAATTAAAATTATAGTCGTTCGTTATCTATAAAGTTGAAGTATTTGCCTTGTTTTTGTTTGTATTTTCAGTTATGTGTGGGGTTTTTCTTTTTGTTTTGTTTTTCTATACAGTAGCATGCAGTATGAATAACCTGGCGTCTGCCCGATCGTCTAACCTAACCTTTGGTTAGTTCGATTGCTGGTGTAGACCGGCAGCCACACTGACGAGCATGATGTTTACGTAAAGTACATTCATTAAAAAGGTTTTTTTTTTTTTTTTTTTTGTTGGAGAAATATTTCAATCATTCATTCGTTACACGACTAACTTCGTAGTTATTCCACAATGCTAGCTAAGTAATTAATTTCACATTTTACTTTTTTTTCTTCTTTCCATTTTCTTTCGGAATTACAAATCCAGCTTCTGCAATCAAGCAGTCAGTAATCGAACAATTTTCTCGTTAGTTTTGGGAAAACATAATTTTTTAGGAGCGATAGATCTTTTTTCCTGAAAACAAAAACTAAAACAAACAAACAATAAATAAGAAAGAGAAACAGAAATGTTTCTTTATACATAAAAAAAAAAAAAAAAAAACCTTACACATTTTACATTTCATAGAAATTTGAATGAAATAATTCAACTGATGAGGTGCCCAGCACAAAAACTTGGCGGTACACTAATATGCTTATTGAGTTTGTAACGCCGAGAAAGAGGTGGAGGACCTAAGCCATCCACATACGATTGACACAAACACGTTTGTATGAATGTGAATTTACTTGTTTAACAGTTAGAATTCGCACTGGGTTGAGAGGAGACTGCATTGCAAAGCCAAATACAATACAGATACAAGTCAGCGTTAATTTTAGACATTAAGCAAGCGAAGCAAAGTTTCCACAAGGCCCCCCAGACCACAACTAAAACGAACGCAATAACAGAATAGAAGACAGGGCAGGAGAACAGAAAATTCCCTATCCCAGTTATCATTAAATTAACAGATCGATTTTTATTTTAATTCAAATTTAATTTTAAAAGTAGAAATTATAGAATAAAGAAAAGTTTGCTCCAAATGAAGAAAAGTCTGTTCGGTCTGTCTGGTGGGGGATATTCAAGACGACGCTCAAAGGCTACATAATTTAGTCAATTGCTCTTTTTATATCATCTGCGTCCGTCTCTAGCCTTAAACGACCTTGTCATCGTTTTTTGTTATTTTGTTTTTTGTTTTCGTGTTTATTACTTTTTTTTTTACACAAAAAAATATACAAACAAATGCTTTCAAAAGTGATTCATCGTTCCGTGGGGCAATCTTTGTATCGACATTTATTTATAAATTTAACGGCTTTCATTCGTTTTGTTCCCATTTTTTATTTATTTTTTTTTTTACTTCTTATATCTTCCGTATATTACTCATAATTGTAGATTATAAGAAAAATAAAACAAATATGTTGTGAAAAAGCTTAATTTTACTGTAATAATAATTTTATACACACACAAAATGATGGAGAGCTATAAATCTTTATCAGACTCCCGTAATTTGATGGGCAGGGTTAGGTCTTGTCAATGATTTCTTTACATTCAAGGTCGTTGGATATTATACAACGTCGTATCGACATTTTACAAAACTTTTTACTTTGAAAATTTATTAATCGATCAAAGCGTGTCCACACAGACAGAATCAACAATATACGGAATACCAGAAATGGTCGGCCAAATATTATCATTACCATTATGAATGCACTATCGAAGTTTTCTCTTAACAATGGGCTTACTTACCGATACGCTTCGTTAAATTACAATTAACTCTCGTTAATAATATTGTTTCATAATTGAAATTTGCATTGCATTTCCTTTACTCTAATGTTGCAGTTGCTGTATCCAGCATTATAAAAGAGAGCAAACGAAGAAAGCATATGCCAGAGTATGTATGGGTCATGTTATGGTTAAAGGTCTCTTTTAAATCGAAATAAAATTCTCCTCTTCTTGCTCCCCCTCCTCCTCCTCCGCCGCTTTTCTTTTTCCGTCTGGCTAATAAATTTCTTAGAAAACTATACGCGTATCTAAGAAATTTTGTAAATTTTTTTGCTTGGAAATGAGGAGCAAACATAAGTTTTTACTGCTAAAGTTAATTGAAAATGACGGTTCGATTAGATTTTTATGCATAGATAACTGAAGAATTTTATCATGAAATCGTACAAACACACGTTTGTAAAAAAAAAAAAGAAAATAATTTTTAATTGCTTTTTATAAATGGACGAACTCGAGTTGAGTTGAATACCGAACTTGTTCAATAGATTTGCTAAAAAGAAACATCACATATATCGAAAACAATAATGAGACAATATTTTTACAAAGTCAACCGTCTTCTAAGTGCACTTCTAAAACAATTAAGAAAGACAGACATGAATTGCTGAGGACGCTTGAAATTGCTGTTAAGTAATTTTTCGCATATACAAAAATCACGCGGAATAGCTTGTTTGATTCTCTTGAAGCTTGCTAGTTATAGTAATAATTGTGACACACAATGTTCATTGGAATTAAAATGTTTCGGCAAAGCTCATAAAACGACTATACGAAGGAAACGACTTTAGGTACATCTCATCCTAGCCTACCCTAAGGGGGAAAAATGTAATTACAAAATTTTTTTTAATTTGATAGAATTTTATCTGCTCTATGGATTTGTTGTTGTCGATCGATCATTTTTAGCAAAGCATGCTTCGCAGAGAAAGAGGTTTAGATGTTTATATCGGTAAGTAATGGAGCCCTCTGTGAACAGTAACCTGAAAGCAATTAAAACACTTGTTGGAAAATTATGAACGCCGTGAGCCAAATATTGAATATGTACTCCAAGATATGCAAAAATTGGTAACCTATTCGTTGACCTCGGACCAGAAAAGTTTTGCAACCCCGCAATGAGGGAAACACAAACCGCTTCTAAACGTATAATTATGCTATCCTTAAAGCTCTCATTGTGTTGAGCCAGAGCTTGGATAAACAATGTCGCAACACGCTTAAAATAGAACACATATCCTTTTCTTTCCCTTTCTAAAAGACATTCTCAACATAAGGTATCATTCGCATCTAAGTATCTCTGAAGTTAGGAAAATCATTTAATTTCGAAACAGTTAGTGTTTTCAAAACGAAGCCAATCGGCACTACAATCGGAAGAATATAAAACGTTTTTACATACATACCTACAGTGAACTTCTAACGAATATTTTCTTCGTTATCGGAAATAATACTTTTATTTCTTCTTTATTTGGGGAGGTCAGGTCAAGGTTATGTTTGCGAAATGTGAGCAGTAGAAATGAAGTATTTGTGAACCGTATATAGTTAGCAATGTTTTCGCAAATCGACATGAGTAGGCTTTTAAGGAACCAAGAAATTAGTAGCACTTACAAGATTTAATATAATACTCGGCTTTCAATGGCCAAAAACAAGTATGCAGAGAATGTCATAAAATATGTATTTATACTAAGTAAGTACATATATATTCGCAGATATGAAGACAAGAAACTTTAAAACTTGGTGCACATGTTCAAAAAGATCAAGGCGAGCAAGCAAAGAAAGTCATGACCTTCTTAAGCGACTTGAATGCATAGTCGGAAGAAAGAAAAACCAAACAGGTTCATATCTCAATGACTGTTCAAAAGGTCGGTTTACTTTTATAAATAAATAAAAAACTGCGTAAGATTTCTTTAGATCAGTTCACTGCCATGGCCCTTAAACGCTAAAGAAAAGCTGTATAATTTTTATTTTTATTAAATGTTTTCTCATGTTTTCTCATTTTAATAAAAAAAAAAAAAAAAAAAAAAAAAAAAAAAAAAAAAAAAAAAAAAAAAAACGTCACGCGTTCATATCTTCAAATTATATATTGGTAGTCAACGATTAGTCCGGTTAAATGTAAAGATGAAAGCAGATATTAAAGGCATCGCCTAGATACGGTTGTAATTTTTATGAATTTATTGCGATTTTCCTTTTTTCTTTTCGCTCTTAGTCTTAATAAATTGTTTTCTACGAAAACTGGCAATAATTGTCTAACAATTTTGCATTTATGTAGACACCTTTGCTCTTGATTAACCATTTATTTAACGCGATTATGTGCAGTATAAAGAATGCCTCAAAGAATTCCTGCCTTCTGCTAAAAAATTCAACAACAATTTATTTTAAGTATTTTGGGATAATTACCAAGAAGTATAGAGAATTTCAAGCTTTCAAATGATCAAACAACTGTTAGTTTTCCATTAAATTGCTGTTATTTCCTTTATCCAAACAATATACGCTCAGATGTGTTTAACGAATAATGCAGACAATTTAATTTATTTGCGAATAAAAAAAAAAAACACTTTTTAAAACTTTAGAGGTTAAATCTCATAACCTAAATAAATTCATGAATAACGATCTATATTAATTGCTTTCGTAAATCATTATCAAATTCCGAATCATTCGATTCGTAGTTTCATAACTACATCTAAAGATTATTCATAAAGATATATATATATATATATATGTACAACGTTTCATGTGCATATATTTATTAAACAGATCATAGAAAGGTAAGCTGTTCGTGTGCATTAGAGCCATTCGAAAAACCCTTTGTTGAAAGCATGTACTTACTAAATATAACATATTGTGTATGTGTGTGTGTGTGTGTGTGTGTGTATGTGAGTATGTGTGTAGAAAATAATAATAGTAATAATAAAGAAAATAAGGTTCACGTCTTATACTCCTACACTCTTAGAGTGAGTGGTACGAAAGAACGAACAGGTTTGTCTTAATTGTTACCTTTTCACTTTGAACTACAATTTGAAGAAATAATATATTACGCCCACCACTTACCGCACCATATGCTATATGCTTTATGCCGCGCAGATGCGCATTTTTCCCGCATAAGTTTTCCCGTTAATTAATTGACCCGTGCATCGGGCGCTTTTCAACGCAACATATCCAACAAATTTAAATGTGATCACATCAACATGCACTCTATATAATAGCACGACTCTTATTTATGTTATGCATAACTTTCAATTTCACTTCACTAGTCGTCGCTCGCTCGATCGTCTCGAATCAAAACACATTTTAACTAAATTTTATGCGTATTTTCTCTGTCAGACCGCACAACCTTACAAAGCTTTGTTGGGCATTGCTGGGCACGCTTACTCTTCATAGAGGAGGGAGCAGTTAAACAGATATATGCTCCTATCTTTTTTTTCTTTTTCCATTTTTTATTTCGTTATTAATGACAATTAAATTGTTGATTATGTTCTTCCGCAATTATATAAATAAAGGCTAGCGCATTTGTAATACTATTAAAAGGTCGCTTTGCTTACCGCACATTCGTTGAACAGTCGGAGTCGGAGAGAAAAGACATAAATGTTCTTAAGTTTCGAATGGACTCTTCAACGAAAAATTGTTTTATTATTTCAATTTTCTTCTTCTTTTTCTTCTTCTTCTTCTTCTGTTATTCAGCAAATTAATAACCGAAAATTTACTGGGATGTGTAAAAAAGGCCCAACTCTCTCTGTGCGAACACAGAGTTCCTTGTTGGGGTTAGATTTGATATATAAATATTATTATTTATTTATTTTACTTATTTGATTAAAATTTTTTTTTCTTTTTTTAATTTTGCATGTTATACGTCCGCCACGTAATTTTTTTTTTTTAATAGTTTTTATTAAAATATGCATATTGCTCGTCCGCCACGTAGGGTAGAACAGTAGCGCGAAGGGTAAATTCCGATATGTAGGATGTAATGTAGTATATGAGTATAAAAAATTGTAGGAAGGAATCGATGGGTATGAGAGCAAAAAAGTGTAAAAGAGAGTAGGTTCATAAATTGACTGTAAACGCTTATATATCTCGATGACATGATATGAGTAAAGTAAAGATTGCGACATAAGCTATTAAATTGCGAGAGTGGAAAATTTCAAGAATGGCGAATAGAGGCGGTAACATTCGGATAGATAAATAGGATATGATCAGGAGATTGTAAGACTCCACTTATGCATAAAGAGTTGTTGACTTGGTTAATTTTAAATAGATGCTGATTACATCTCGTGTGATTGAACATCAACCTGTTAATAAGACAAATCATGCAACGTCTGAGTGCGCAATTCATAAACGAAAAGACTTTTTATCTGTTTGTGGAAATAAAAAGTATAAATGACCATAAGGCGAATTATCCCATCGATGTTGCTAGGAAAGAATTGAATGTTTCTTGTCGATTGTCCTCAGATCTGCAGGAATCACAGTACGATTATGTAAATGAGATGGTCTGGAAGATGCAATTTTATCTGCAGTGTTGTTGCCAAGAATGTCCATGTGACTGGGCGCCCAGAGAAAGTGAAAACAAAATGTATCCGACTTGAGGCTATAAAGTAATGAGGCTAATTTCTAATATGTAGGGGTGAGTTTTACCTGAGAGAAATGATTGTAAAGCGAATAAGACGGATGTACGGTCTTACACTATTAAGAATTTCTTTTGAGGTTGAGTACTCGCTAAACGTATGGCTTCAAGGATCGCAACACATTCAGCTGAAAATATAGTGCTCTATGGGTGATTTGAGAAGTAGGCTTCTATTATATTAATATTTGGAAACTAAACGACGCTGCCTACAACATCGATCTTAGACTCTTCAACAAAAATATTTTTCTTATTTTAATTTTATTGATATCAAATATTGACAATTTTCAGACAACTGTTATTGAATATTGAAAAATGTAGTAACCCATCCAACTGACGTAACAACTGGTAAATAATTTCAATAGTGAAAAAAAAAAATGTTTTTTCTATTTTCTGTATACTGAAATAAAGGAAACATTAAATCTGAATGTTACCTATACAAACGATACCATCGCATAGACAATATTAGAAGAAGGTCTCACAAAGGAAAGTATGGCACCAAGCACTTCAATTTCTCCGCGTAACGAATAAGTTTTCATTTCTCTTCCGATACGTAGTCACGATTTATCACAAGGCAACGAAAAAATGTAGAAGAAACCATTAAACAAAGTCCTACGAATAGAAACTAAAGTAAACACAGATCTAACACTCGAACAACATACACCATATGTCAATGAGAAAGCCAAGAGTGGCTAATGAAGAAGAAAAAAAAAAACATTTTGGATGTGTACATATATATAGAAAAGTTTTATTTTTTTATCACCCAGTTGACAATGACCTTTTTCGCGAACGAAAGCAACAGCAACAGCAACAGCAACAGCATTAAAAATAAAAGCAGTACCAAACCAAGTCAGTTGATGGGTGAAACCTAAAGTCATGACGATATGAAAAAAAACAAAAATAATAATAAATAAGTAAATAAATGAATAAAAGACGAAAATAAATATGAAAAAGAAAAATAATAGAGTCACTGTAGAGAAAAAAAGTAATAAAAAAAATTTAAATAAAACCTAAAAAAGAAAAACTTATCAACTCTGGTTTATTGACACTCAACGCTGCTCTCGACTTAATCAAAACAAAATTCCTTCATAAATTTTCCCAGGCTTTTTTCACCATCAAACTTATGGAAATTCATGATATTTGCGAGGTTAAGCAGATGAAAAAAAGATTAACAAATCTCTTTAACTCGCATTCACCTTCTTTTCTTCCCACTATACATGCCATCGCTTTGACTTACTGGCTTTGGCGGAAGAAAACAAACACACACACAACGCTTGGTGAACAAATATGCATCATGCAATAACAACAATAAATGTGATTAACATACAGGGCCTAAAAGTCGAAATTTAAGGCTTGAAAGCTTTTTAGAGGAAAACTCACACATTGTGTATAAATAGTTAAACAAGCACATATGGCTGCGGAAAAGAAGAAAGAAATGAGCCGACTTTGAAAATGTATTAAAAAATTATCGGTTTTTCTAAAGAGAGATGAGCTCTGGATTGACAAATAATGAACGGGGAGGCGAAAGGGGAGATCTGCAGCGATTTCAAAAATAGAAAAAAAAAAAAAGATTTAATTAAAATCTAGCATAATAATAATAATAAATTTTATGTTCGTATTTATTTCCCTATATTAGCCATTCACAAATCGTGTTTTATTCTCATTCGATTTCAATTGCACTCTCCAACTCTCTCTCTCTCTCCTCTCTCTCTTCTCTCTCTCTCTCTCTCTCTTTCCGCTTTTTCTTCCACTGCATTAGCTTAGTTTAATGAACACCTTGTTTTATCCATTGATTAAATGGCTTATACTGATCGAAAACCATCTTATGGGTTCTTGCCTGATGGATATTTTTGGATATTAGCCCAATGTACAACCCACCTCCGCCCTCCATCCGCCCTTCCATTCCTTGTTGATGAATATTACATATTTTCGAAAACGTTTTTTCTTGTCTCACAATAGCACACAATAGCAGTATTAATGAAAACCACTCTTTCTGAATACAATTTCAAAATAAAACTTATTCTCCACTTAAATTCTCATTCTCTCGCATTAAAATGTTTCTGTCGTCTTCGTTAGTGTTTCAGGTTTATTTTCTCTTTTTTCTATGACTAAAATGTTTCAAACTCAACCAGACTGCATGCATATTGGTTCGTTTGACTATATGGATATCAGAGATTTTCGTTTGTGTTACTCTCAGAGGTTTATTTGATTACTTGGCACCACTAGAGAGAGTATTGCTGGTATTGTTATTGTAAACTTTTATTTACTTTGAAAGGAACCTTTGATCGTTCAAGTGTAATGAGCGAAAAAGATGTAGAGAGAGAGAGAGAGAAAGAGAGAGAGAGAGACATGAATCTAAACATTTTCTGGATTTTGACAAAATAAATATGCCCCTCATCTGTAGCTAATCAAGCTAACATGTTCGTGTTCGTGCTCCTACAGTCTCTCAGCAGTCTCAGTCGGTTCCATGTTCATCATGTTCATTATATTCATTCACATTTTCCACATTTTCATTTCATTTGCTTTTGAACTTTTGAACGGTTGAACGGTTTGATCAGTTGGTTCAGTTCGTTTATTTTTTTTTTTTTCGAAGTTTCGAAGTTAGTTAGGACCTTATGTCGAGGGTGTGCTTATAATCGAAATAATATACGTAAATATATTTAATATATTGAATGGTTGGTGTGTTTAGTTTGTTTTAAGTTAAGCGTCTTTATCCGGTATATTAATGCTTTTATTAAAACATTGTAGTCGCGAACTAAGTGTAATAAATGCACTAAATTTAAACTGGGCAGTAGTACAACAGAAAGCTAATTAGACATTATTTACTTTTATGCAAATGATTATTGTTTTAAAAACGATAAAAAGTGAAATATTAAAAAAAGTGAAAAGGTTGTTGAGGTCTATTGCGGTATAAATTGCATTAACTGCTAAGATAATAAGATTTGAACAAATGTAAACTTGACTTTAATTTGTTACTGAAGAACGTGAATCAAAAGTGCTAAATTCTTAAATGAACTGAACGTATGCGATGAAAGAGAAGGGCTCGTGTAATAATTAAAAATATTTTTCAATCAAATAAAGTAAAATAAAAATTCTCTTAACTTTCTTTCACTTGTGCATTGAATCAGCTTTAACTTGCATATAACATAGTTTTGTGTGCATGTTTTTCGTTTTTTTCGTCCGCATTCGATTTGTTGTTCTTGTTTACTTTAAATGTGGATTAATCTCTGCAAATATTTAAATTTGAAGGTAAAACTACCCATTTAAATATTATGACTTTTAATTTGATATAATGAAATATAAATAGCTATTAATGCAATGAGTGGACACGAGCAATATGCATGTAAAAGAAGAGAGAACAGCTAAATAAATTCAAAAGTAAAATGATTTTTTGAATATGCATAAAAAACCTCGTTTTCGTTGCACTGTCGTGTAACAGCAACACCAATAACTGTAATAACCCCGGCTGCCTCACTGATTATTTACAAATTTTTTCAGGTCAAGCTTCTTTTTTTATTTCTTGTGATAAACAACAAATACGTTCTATTGAAAAGAATGAATGAAAAGGAAACGAGATAGGCACAGTCTCAAGAGTATTATCATTTTGCGCCCTATGTACTTCTGCGATTGTTTACTGACAAAGATATTAATAACTATCTGATGGTCGCGTAGCCATCGATCGGTAATAGCAAAAGTATTCGGAGTTAGTGTAAGATCCTAAGGCAAGTCTTGTCTATCCTTTACTGCTACAGTTTTTGAGAATTGAAATTTGGAAATACGCCATAAAATATACTACAATTGAAACAAGCTCGAAAAGAAACTTCTTAAATATTATCATCAACAACTTATAGACGCTTGTGACGTGTAATCAAATGGGGTACGAATATTTATTGGCTTTGGCAAAAAATATTTTGTTTTTATCCGTCTGAAATGATAGTATTATGTAAGGTGCGCTTGGTTGATTTGATTTTAAATTGAACTTTGACTTATCAGAGAAAAGGCTAGTATTGCGTTTTCAACTATTTCACTGGTCTATACTCTGACAAATATACACCATTATAGTCGTTGCATTTTTACGAAGCAGCATTACTAGTGCGTAAGTTGTGTTACATTGAGATATATACATATAGTGAAATATAAGTCAAATTATGATGGAATACAATGTCGCCGCAGGTATTGTTTTAGAAAAGTAATAAGGATCAAGTTGAATATGGGCGAACATATCATGCGCTTCGACACTTTTAAATCGTTGTTGGTAAATGTTACATTAGCTCGAAACTATTGGAAAGTTTAAGACTTCGTCGTCAGGATAGGAAGGATAGTGACAGAATCTTAATAACGTTTTCAGAAATTGACTTAGAATATGCGCACTCTGCAAAGCAGATCAACTCAAGGCCAGCATTTTGCAAAACAGTTGTAATTATAAAATCGTGTTCTTAATGGAAATGAAAACAAATAAATGTTAGGTAGCAAACGAATCGCCATAAGCCGAGTGATAGTCAATACCTTTACTTTTTGCAGCTAAGAAACTTGAAAAATAAATGAATGGCTGGTATTTACTGCTTACGTATGTGAGCTTGTGTTTGGTTGGGTGGTACATTCTCTCAGATTGTATTGTGCACGTCTCTAATAAGTTAAAAAGAAAGTAGAAAAGCGCTTCAAATAAACGTACATTACTTTCCATGAATAATAGATAAAGAATTGTAGCGAAACAGTTTTCATTTCTGATTTTTGCTTTTTTGTTTTTCTGACTTCACTACTGGGTTTCCTATTGTATGGTAAACGCATTTGTGTGAAGGAAGATTAGATGCACTTCAATAATAATAACAATAATAATAATAATAATAATAATAATAATAATAATAATAATAATAATAATAATAATAATAATAATACTAATAATAATAGCAACAACATGAAATGCAATAAATATATACATACATATTTTTTGATGATATAAAAGCAAACACACATGGCCATACATATAGAGACTGTGAGAATTTCGAAAAAATTTATTTCAACTGCGAAACATAAAACGGGGCGTAAGGAAAGTGATTTAAACCTAACGCAACGAACGCCAAAGTAACAAAAATATCATTAAAAAACAAAAAAAACAAATACAAGAAAAAGAAAAGAAATAAGCTAGCATAGTTTGCAAACACAACACAGACACGCAGACACACACGCATTATGAAAAAAGTCGACAAACCGACAAGCAGACTAGTCGATCTAACCGACAGTTAATAGTCGATCTTTGCACGGACTATAAAGTTGGTATGAAGATTATATTTCTCCACATTCTTGTGCTAAAAATTTTAGAAAGAAAAGCAAAAATTTGCACCAATACGAACACAAAAATACACCCAAAGAGAGAAAAGAAGCATTTACAAAATGCCTCAAGATAATCAAATTGTGATTTGTTGCATGAGAATGTGTTTGTCTCCATGCGCGAGTCTGTTTATGAGCCGAAGAGTAAAATCAAATCAAATTCCTTAACTTAACAAATGTAATGCATTTGCTCGTAATGTTCGTTATTGTTTTATATAATTCACACATTTTTGTTGCTGCTGCTGCTGTTACTGTTGCTGCTTTATGCGCTCAATTTCAAATTGCAAAGTAGGAAGATAGTCTTCGGTTATGGTTTACTAACCAGTGGCTTCTGTACCGGTCAGCTTTTTTCCATTTTTTTCTTTATTTTTCGTTTCTGTATGAAAATTTTCAGTTGTGTTATGTATTTTCGAAACCGCTTCTTTTTTTTTTTTTTAATTGTTTGCTATAGTTTGTGTGGTTTTTATTTACATAAATGTGTGCAGTTTTATCCTATCTTTAAGAGTTTGAACAACAATTCCGTCAGTTATTTCACTCGACCGTAAATATTATACATTAGTGTTTACATATAATATACATGCAATAGCTAGCTATATATGTATATGTTTTATATATTTTAAATGTGCAATGGCATGCGTAGTTTATATTTTAGTACTAACCAGTAGAAATCAGTGAACCTATTAACTTCATCCTAAAATTTATAATCTTCCACAAGAAAACTCACCAAAGTTTCATCTCGTTCACGTCGTCTGTTTATGTGAGCCAGATTCATAGTGAAGTTCGTTACGATTTGAAAAGGATTTAATATTTGCTGTGTTTCACTTAAGTCTTGTATTAGTGATTATGTGCAAATTATGCAAAATTGTAGCCCTTTGAAATTTCAGGCCTTCCAAACAACATAGCAAACATAGACAGACTATCTCAATATAAATGTTACTTAGAAATATATACTTTTTTCAAACCAAACTTAAGAAACAATCTCTTTTGATTGTTGCGTATCATGTCTCCCAGTCGATTTTAGTCTTAGTGATTACCTTGACTATGGCTTCTATTTTAAAAGGTACATTTGATGTATACAATTAAAAGGAAAGGAATATGAAGGAATAATTATCAGCAAAGCTTTATAATGAAAATGAAAACAAATTCAAAATACATAAGAAAGCTAAATGCGACTTGAATGACATTCTCTATACGCGTCAACACAAATCAACATAAATATCTAACGAAATGACGAATATTTAAGCGCCAGGAATATATCTGAATATTTGGAAGATTCTAACTCCACTTTTTTGATCCCCCGACTATTCTAGACGGTAGACGTGTGGACAAACATTGGTAACCATTTCAAATCTTACGCTAGATATCTGGTGTGGTCTCTCGGAGGTTAACAACCGAGAAATCAAACATAACAATAAACCAACCGGAACCCTTGGTAGACGCCAAGACAAGGAAGAAATTCTGTTTTCTATACTTACTGCTTCAGATGAAATGTCTATAGTAAAAGTGGTGACTGTGTGTGTCTTAATGGTGACCACGTAAAAGAATCAATAGAGAGACCGTTACAATCTGCCTCTGTTCGAATTATTAGAGAGAACACATTGATATCTCGGTTTTATTTTGATTTATCAGATATTTTTGATTTTTCGCTATAACGATCGATTGAGAATAGTTTTCTGAATAGATTGCAGCTTGTTTGTGTCATGACTGCCCATATATTTTTGCTTTCAACTTATGAATCGCAATAATCGAAATATTCTAACAAAATCTAATATACTAACGTGTGTTGGCTCAAGGACGAATACTATTCAAAATGACTGGAGAGAGAAAGAAAAAGAGAGAGAGAGATCACTTTATTTAAAAAAATACAGTATTAGATCTTTAGCACGGACATTAACTTTGCTTAATATGGACCAAGTTTTAATGCCTCTTCGACATAAGGACTTCCATACAAGTAGCCAAGTAGGTAAGGATTGCACGTTTAAATCGTAGCGCGGCAGGGTTTTCTTAGGTCGTAGCTATAGTAGTGACTGCTTAGTCGATAAAAGCATAACACTTGCGGGTTATTCCCAAAATCACTATACCGAGGTCATCTTGCTATCCCTTTCTCGTTCCGTACACCTTTTGGGACGTGCTGCACATAAAGCGGACATCCGCTGAGTGATTGGTTATATAAAAAAAAAATATTCCTTTACATGGAAACAAGGTATAAATTTTGGTATTTGACACAAAAGTAAAGAATTTTATTAGGCGAAGAGATGTATTAAAACATCGACCTTGCATGACTATCATATTCTCACTTTTTCCATCTGACCGGGTACGCTGACAAGCAAACCTACCAAACAACCAAAAGTGTTAATTTTGTGTAGTGCCTGGGGTTGGCGATGTAATTGGACCATACTTTTTTCAAAACGCTGGTGGTTCGATCGTTGCGATGTTGACTGTGTTTTCTTCTCTGCCCCGATATTCAAGCTCTTTTTTCGAAAATTTTAAATGGAAAATTTTATTGAAAGTGTTTGGCTTTAAACTTTCACGAACATTCAGAAATTGGAAATTAGACAAATTCCCAAACATTAATAATAAACTAGCGTTAATATTCACGTAATATATCGTAACTACTTGGACAATCCAATGACTTAATCAATAAAATTTAATATTTCCTGGTTATATTCTATTTAGATTAATTTTTAATCTTTACTCAAGTTGCTGCACGTCTAAGCTAAAGAACAAGTATAACCTAGATTAGCTGACCGGCTTAAAGTAGGCCACTTCTGTCTAAAAAGTCGAGTCTTTACGAAGCCGTTAGCAATTAGACGCAGAAAGACCTCCGTCTAGGCGGTAGAAGAAGAATATGTCCCAGTGAAAGAGATTTCTTCAAGACTATCAAAAAGTTCCCCCTAGAAGCGCAAATCACATTAATAGACAGTGCTAAGACAAGACCCACTTCCTAGCATGCTAATTAGACGGAGATTAGACCGTTGCAGTTATTTAGTTGGTTCAGTAGTAACTGTGTGCCCACAAAAATCGCGAAAGCTTTAAATATTTAAAGTGCTAGATAGACCTGTTCGTGTTAATGGGAAGGACATGTCATACGCATATTCTTATTCTGGAACTGGAGCAGTATCTCATTAGCTACATATCTACTAGCTACTTAGCATGGGCCGCGTTTTTATTTCTTTTTCTTCTACTGACACTCTCTCCATATTTGGAAATAAATTCATTTATTAAACAATCGCTGGAAAGTTTTCGACAACAAGGCAACGATTCAATTTTAATATTTCTCGACATTGAGAGAAAGCTTTCTAAGTTTACTTATGCTTCTATCTATTAAAATCAATAGCTTCTTTTCGAACATATGCTTGGAGAAATTCTCCAATTTAATCAGTGGTAATATCAAGCAGAAGTGTGTAAAGCAAAATTTTTCGCTTTTCCAAGTTTTTGGACAGACAAGAATGTGCTTGAGTTTTCTTAGAAGTATAAATAGGGCGACGCGATTCAATTTGTTAATAAAATTTTGAATCTTTCATTTCGATCGCAAAATAATGAAAAATTAAAATGCAAACGCGCAAGGTTATGTTTTACTAAAGCCTCTACTCTTTACAGAATGAATCTTTATTTAGTAGTAGTGTGTGGTGTAAGCATGCACGCGTAACACTTCAAAATACTACATAAACAAAAAAAGACAAAAACGATTCAAGTGAATAGGAAAACAGCGACAGCAAAAACAAGAAACTCTAAATAAAGCAGAGAAATACGTTGTAATAGAAAAGAAAGAGAACGAAAAGAACGAAACGAAAACAGTGAAAAGAAAATGTAACTCGGTATGTGACAAGAATTGGCAAATGTCAGCACGTTCAGTGTTCGATAGGCGTGCGGGGGGGGGGAGGGGTGGTAGCGAACTGTTGGGTGTTGTATCGAATAAAACTTTAATATATTAAAGGGAAATTCCAAAGAAAAAATATGTATAAGTAGGTACACGTATCCATACATAAATACACATATATATATATATATATGTATATATATATATATAAAAAATGATACCTGCGTACATATGTTCGCATTTCTGTAATATTTAGAGCAAATATTTTATAGGAAACTCAGCAGAAAAGGCGAACACACGAACACGTCTTTAGATTTAAAACAGTGTGCTAAACACACAATTCTAGTTTTCGGTTTAAGTTTACTTTTTCCAACAACTCTGATCTTTGTAAATGATTGCTGTTTTCCTTTTTTTATAGTTTTGTTTTTAACTTAAGGCTCGTTTTAACACCTACAACGATATCTTGTTTCTGATCTTTGCTTGTTGCTAAAGTTTCGTTTTTTTTGTTTTTGTTTTTTTTTTTTTCCACCAAAACACCACCACTAATAAAAGTAGCAATGAAAACAAAAAATGTATTTATTATTTGTTGCACTTGCACTCATCGTGTGTGGTTGATTACTCACTACATAGTCTATACATCAGTCAGCATATGCTACTCCCTGAAGTGCACACACATACGCTTTATGGAGTGGGAGAACGCGAATAAAGTGAGTCTTGTTCGGTTTCGTTCACTGTTTGGCACTGGCTGTGGGTTTTTTTTTTTTTTTTTTTTTATTATAAATTTTTTTTAAATGTAACCTTTTTTTATTTTTGTCTGTCTATCCATCTGTCCAGTTATATATTAATGCTTTATTATGCTTTTTTCGTGTTGTTGTTGCTTAATAGACACATTCATTGTGTTGTATATGAATATTACCGCATAATCAGTGTTGCATGACATTAAATGCACATAGATATGTACAAACGTTCATAAGTGCATACGTATGAAAGCATATTTACCATTTTCGTAGTCTTGTTTATGCTTTAGATTACTTCACAATTTAACACAATGAAGAAGATTTACAAAATTTTCTACGAAAAAGAAACTTTTTCCAAAATAATTTTAGAAATTCAACATTTCTTTACTAAAGAAAAAACGAAGTAAAGTAGTAAAGTACTTTTTTTTTTGTCTAAGTATAAACTACGAAATAGCATAAATAATTGATGAATATTTGGAAACTGGAGACATCTTAGAAAGCAAGGTAAAAATCGTTTTCACTAGAACAGTTGACCCTTTCGCAATTGGCAAAAAAAAAAGGGTTCATGTGATTCGGTCGAAGCGATACAAGCCACTGCCCATGCTCAGCCAACTCTTGTTGGAACTTTGCAAGCTGGTGTCTTAACTGCGGAGTTCTAACTTATTTAATCCGTTAACAGCTGTTTTCAAGAAGTCCTTATGTCTATTTAAAAGCCTTTCCAAATAAAAATATATGTTAATGTATGTCTCGTCAAGAGGACGGTTAGGTACATACGAAACTGAATCCGATTCGAAAGCTTTCAGTGTCATTCGCGCTATTCTGTTTTGGAGAGAGACTACGAAAGAAACACATTCTAGCAAAAAATATTCGAAGAAAGCGGATATATGGAAAGATAGTTTTATGGAGCTGCTATTGCTGCATCAAAATATAAATGAAAAATAATAATAAAAAAAAGTATTTTACCAAAAAACATGCCTACAGCGCCCTTAAAAGTTTTGAAAGCGGTTTTCTCGAAACACGATTTACAAAAGCGGTGTACAGCGCATAACAAATTGCATTCTTTTTAATTTGAAGCTCAGTCAAAATCTTTCAAACAACATTCTTTTCTGAAATAAGTTATTTTCAAGAACTTCTTATACGCTCCCTCGGAAAAAGAAGGTACATTCATGCCTGCAAGACACGCGTGCGTGCATTTGCCGCGCTTATATCTATTCTAAATATTCTCCTCGTCACAGAAATGACCGCATCAGCTCAGCTTCAAATTTGGCACAAACATTAGCTCTTATTGTACGCATGTTGCTGTCGAAAATAGGCCAAAATCAGCTGCACTCATCCAATCTTATAGAGCATGTAGAGCAATGTAGTTTTTCAGTTTTTTCTTCTGCTCTTTCCCTGGGGTAAAGATGATGAAAATGTCTAAAAAATTCAGTCACAGTCACAATATGATTTTCTTATCTGCGTCGTTGGAAGTTGAATCCTTTCATTCAAATACTTTGTCAATCGCACGAGACTCGGTGTCTTTGAAATCATCTGCGCACTTCGCTAGTCATTGATATGTAGACCAAATGTTTTTCCTTTTTTTTTTGCATTCCAATTTGGATCCGATACACTGTGTACCGCGGCGCTCCTTCGGTAAAATATGTTTCGCGAGAATGACTGACCAGTTCACGTTTTGCACTGTACGTCCGAAATATTTTTCTTTTCTGTTAATATCTGAATATACGCTTGGAAAAACTTGTCGAATATTGTCATTCTATCAACTTTCTTTCCGTGCAAAATGTCTGAAAAGCTCACTCCTTAGAAGTTTAAACAGATTGAACTGCAACAACTTTCGTGCAGTATTTGTACCTAGCAATGTTGTTTATAATATTTACATAGTGACCACCAGTCATCGATCGTAGCATATATTCTATATATATGCACCAAAACGGATATATTAGATTTACCAAATCTTTCCAAGCTACCAGTTTATGCACTAAATGCACCAATTTGGGATAGCGTTAATCACCGTGAATAGAAAAATCGATATAGCCACGTCTGTCAATCTGCCAACGGTCCGTGTGTTGAAATCGCTATGATGATCTCCCAAATTTTCTTCGTTCAGATAAATTCGAAGTTTGGCACAACCAATGCATGGGCTCCTCTTCCTAAAAAACTGATAATTTCTCCTTTGACTTACAATGTCTTCCCTTTGCACAACTTTAGCCTTGAATGTGTGTATTCGTAAAAGTTTCCAAACTACCTGCATTTTCCACTTAGCTACGATTTGTCTGCAAACTTGTTTACCAAAAATTTGCTCATGTTTGAACATGAAATGGTAGCAGAACGAATCTTTCAATGATGTTAAGATTCGTGTCAACCTTCAATATGATATTTATTCTATTGTTATCCTGTATATGCCATGTTCAAGCATATGTTCAAATTGCTTGATCTTATCACTCTCATGGACGCCAGTTTAGTTAGTATATTACTAATGCTTGCATTTCGTTTGTTGTGCTTAGAAAAAAACTTGATTGGTTTCATAAAAATACATATGGGCTTAGAAGTGGTCTTGATCAGGTTGACATCCCTTTCAATCCGTTCAGAGTAATAAGAATTAAAAGCGTAATGCAGAGGTGAAATTTATAAAGAACCTTAACAAATCGAAAAGCATGTACTCTCCTCTACACGGGCGAGTTTATCGTTCCCAATAGGCCTTTCACTCTCCCAAAGTGTTACTTCAATTTTCATTCGTTTATTTAAAGTGATTGATATATTTTTGATTGAAAGATTTTTTTCACGATAAATATTGGGTATTCGGAAAGTGATTGGTCGTGTTTTGGTCAAAACGAGAGATGATTTTTTTACGATAAAGATAATCTTTCAGCGGTTCGCATCAGTTAATCCCTTTATTTTGTCTTCATTAACTTCAAGTGGCATTCGACAACATCATACGACTTCAATATCAAAGTTGTCGAAATGAAAGTGTGTGGCAGTGATCTTCTAGTGGTTGACATATCTTCTTCATACACATTTTCTTCTTCATTTTCTTTTTCCTTGAACACCATTTTCACTTTATCGACTAACAAAAGCTATTCCGCACAATCGAGCAAATCGTTTCAAAAGCAAGCCTTGCCAGATTTGCAGTTACAACATATAATGAAAATGTGGCCCGAGTGGTAACTTGACTGTAAGAAAATGCAATTAATTCTGTTGTTGGGAGAAGAAAACTAAATCACTTTCCTAACAGCCCAATAGAACTAAGTCGCAATATGTTTTATGGACACTTTCAAGGGTTTTATGATAACTACTTCTATTATTACTACTACTACTACTATTGCACTAGTGCATATAAATAATTTGCTTCAGCTGGATGATACGATATTGTCGAAGTGAAAGGACACAAAGAAAACTTTGAAAACTTAATGCCAGCAGTAGTTAAGTAGTTCTGCCTAAAGTTGAATAAAATCTTTGTCAAACATAAATTTCTGTTACGCAATCGTCTATTTGTTTATATCACGGATCTGAAGTGATGAGAAGTTTCGTCATTTTGGCATTTGATCGCATTTTATTACGCTTTCGAGGTTCTTCTAATGATTAAAAAACACTCGATCAGCATACGCTTTGTAGAATTTAACGCGAAACGAGTTTAAACGCCTTTGTGTGGATAATTTCTTAACAGCGATTAAGTTCAGCTAAAAAGAGGCAAATTTTTTCATGGATACAAAAGAAATATTTGAAGGTTTTTTTCTCTTTTTGTTGTTTCTTTAATATCGCGACTTAATAAAGCCGGTTATTATATGCGATATAAAATTAAATTAAATTTCCGGATTTTTAAGGCTACACCTACATTGAAAGAAATGAATTCATTTTTGAAACGATTGTCATTTGAATTTATTCAATTTTTATTATTCATTATTTTTCAGCCAACTCAGAGTTGGAATAAAAGCAAAAACAAAAACAAAAACAAAAACAAAAATAATCATAAATAAATAAATAAATAAATTGAAGTGGAAACCAACAACAAATTAACTGTCAACCGAGGCAGTGACAACGACAAATTTGATTTGATGTTGAAAAATTCTCTACATAAGAAATGTTAACCTTTCCGGTGCAATAGACGAATTTCTAATCAAGATTTGAGAAAATTGTTAACACCACCGCAAATTCTAGATTTGTTTGTTTATGTTATGCTGTTGCTTATTTTCGATTTCTCGCCATTTATTTCTTGCTCGCATACACACAATGCAAAATCGAAAAGTTCTTGACCACTTACACATTTGCATACATTTGATCCACTCACACTTTTTTGCTTTGCGCATTAATAAAATGCATACAATGTAAACCGTTACATGTTTATGCTCATATAACTAAACTAAAATTTGTTTGTCATGTACATACATACACTTCGGTTTGTGTTGGATGTATGTATGTATGTATGTATGTTGTTGGCAATTTGCTATTTGTCAAATGCAGATTTGTTATGTTTATCTGCGTACGCGCCTGCGCCTGCGCCACAAAATTTCTGCATTTTTTTGACAGTATTTAAATGTTCCACGTTGACCTAGTCAGTAGAGTAAAGTAGTTGATATGTTTGCTTGGTTGAATTTTAATTGACATTTCGTTCGTAAAAAATCTACAAATTTCAGATATTTTTCTGTGCGGTTTCTGTGTTTCCATACTCGATACAAAAAAGCCAGGAAAGAAAAAAAAAAAAAAAAAATAGCCGACAACGCAATTGACATTTTTACTGATAGATAACCAGCCAGCCACACCCTGGAGGGAAGTGTATGGAAATAAATCTCTGTTTTATTTATTTATTTATTTTTTTTTTTAATTTTTAGTAGTTTTTTCAATAACGGCCCATATTTAACCTTTAATTTATTGGGCAATCACAAATAATAAAATTTATTAAAAGAAAAAAATTGAAAAAAAAAAAATTAATTTTATTTTTCATTTTTACAATACATTGAATTTAATTTCATGGCCATAAATTCTGATGAAATGAATGTAAAGCGTTTCGATTTTCCTTCTTGCGGTGTAAATTGATGATAACATTGACATTCGTACAAATAATCTCTAATTGCCGTTAGGTTATCAACTTGACATTTCCATAGGAATCGCAAAAGAATATCATTTTTACGACACAATACTTAACAATAATAACAAGATTTCTCATCTCAGCATCCTTCAAATAACAGCCTTTACAAACTCTTCTAACAAGGAATCCAACGTTGAACGCCATTTTAATAATGAAATTGAATATGTGTGTATAGGGCGGGGGAATTCTGTCTCATTGTTGTGAACGTTTTGCGCTTTACTGACGTGCACTTTCGCGTAACTCGAAACGAAAGTTTTGAATATCGTCAAGCTCCAGCCGTCGCCTTGTCATGTCCAATTTATTCTACATAACGTTTACATAACGTTGTCGTGCAATAACAATAACTAATGCATGCAGCGATAGTGTGAGTTCTTGCATCCTTGCACCTAATGAAATGAGGCGTTCTGTTCCGCCTACATGTACGTTCTTCGACCACATGTATTCATTTCACCGCATTTGTCGCAGGTTCTTCAGATTCTAAAACTGTTAATTCGTAATCATCCCTCTACGCTTTCATCTCGCTGCCTGTCTGTGCCTGAGTTGACATAATGTCCGATATATTTTTACACAATTAAAATAAAAGGCGAATTCCAAAACTCGATTTAATCACTAATCAGCTAATTGGCTAACTTGGGCGACGATAAGTAAAAAAAAAAATATCTAGACTTGTCGAAACTAACGGATATTCACGATATGTTTCACGACTAGAATTAGAAATTTCTGCTTGATATGTCCATTATGCCAAGGAAGAAATTTAACTGAATATCCAATGCACGTCTAAAGTATCTCTCTCTTTAAACGTGAAAGGACAAAATTATACGGCATCAACCCGCATACGTCGCGACCGCCACGTCCGTCGCATCAATCAATCTAAAAGATAGACTTGTCGTAATTAGCTCATGTACTGGTTGTAAAGTAACGTACGTACACGTTGCGTTCCATAGAATTGAAAGGATGGAATAGAAAAGAATTTTTGTTCTTTTGCTGAGTAAGAAAAAGAGTTTTCCGGTTACCGTTAACTTATCTTTAATTTAATATAGGTACTATTCAATTTTTTACGGTCATTGGGCTATAAACACAGAAAGTAACAGAAAGTAACTAATCACCATTCCAGCCGGTGTATTAGTAAAATTTATATACAAAACGCAGAAAGTATAAGAGAAAAAAGATAAGAGGTATTAGTATAAAAATAACAGCTGACTTCATTCTAACGATTAGTAATGACGATAATGAGAAGAAAGGCTCATCAAATTTTATGACATAGATTAGCGAAACACTAAGGAAAAAAAAAGAGAAGAAAAAAATAAATAAGTAAATAAATAAACGAAAAATGAGAAAAAAGTTTTGCTTGGATTAGGCCGAATCTATTGGCAGCATCGTTACCTAGCTTGTATACGACATTTGAGGGCGAGCATGAAGTGAAGATCGATTCAAGCGATATAACTATGCCTACGCGGCATAGAGTTCTTACTCATGTAATATAATTTGGTAACAAAGCGTAGGGTGCATAAATTTTCTTTATAATCGTTTGTGGAATTTGGTCTATGATTTCGCTGGCTTTTCCACCCTTAAGGCACATTTCTTTTAGTATCAATTAAAATCTATAATTCTTAGAATAGAACTTAAAAGAAGAGAAAGAATTTATTACATTTTTTCAATGATTATGAACGTTGGCCTCCTTTTTTGGGTTTTCGTCTTAGTCTTGCGAGATCGAAAAATTTTACATGGGATCTCTTCGTTTAGACAAAATTTCGATCTCTTAATAGCGATTTTAACGAACAAAGACAAGGAGGCAAGTAAGTCCGGACAGACGGACATAAATAAATACTTTCTCCTAATCGCAATGACCAAAAGCATAGGGTATAGAAAATTTGTGCCATCTACGCAGCATATTTGTAAACTTTAGAAACATTTGACAAATTCGATACACCTCCTGCGATGAAGGCAATGAATACGAGGTAAACGGCGCAGTAAAAAATGTAATGTTTCTTCTTTCGATAGTTGATATCGCGTGAACTCATTAACTTTTTTCTTAATATTCAAAAAAAAAAAAAAGGAGCAGACAAAGAACCGTAAATTTAATTCTAATCACGACGTGTACGCCGTACATCCGTAGATACGTAACGTACGACCGAGACTACTGGTTTTTTCTTTTTTTCTCTTTTGTTGGATAATCTTTGAAACATAATTTGAAATTATGCGTCATTTTATAGTTTTCTAATATGTAAAAACAGCCGTTTAAAGTAATAAACAAAAAGTATTTTTTCAAAGAAATCATTCCCTTCATCTCTCCTTCACGAGGCATTAAGAATTGTAACGCTTTACGGCAGCGTAAATTACGTTTTTGCAACAAAGTTTAGAAGTCTTAACATAAGATAGATAGCAGCTAACTTCACTTTGCTATCGTAATTATTATTACATTTTCATGTTTACTTCGTTCTCCTTAAAACGATATCAGGTGTTGTGTGAACAGTGAAGAAGAGAGAGAAGAAGAAATGCCATCGTTCAGAAACCTACATATTCATGAGTAAAATAAAACAAAAGTGTATTCATGTGCAAGTATTTAACCCTAAAAGTTAGTCAGCGAAGATAGATGACAGGTGTTCTTCTAACCGACTCCTTGACTGAGTGAGTGAGTGAATGCCTGAACGCGTTACTGGTATGTAGACAAGACCTTCTTAGCTTGTTTGCATATTTTCCATTTTTATTTATTCATCTTTTTATTTATTTATTTATGTATTTTTTTTTTTTTTTTTTTTTTTTTTAAAAAAAAACTTTTTCTCATCGACGAAATTTTTGTTAATTTTTTTAAGGGCAATAAAAATTATAAGATAAATACCTTTCCAAGTAGGATATAAAAGAACTTTCAGAGAAAACGTATATAAAAATGTTTTTCATATGATGTTTGCATGTATGTACGCATCTGCCAGCCGATAGTATATGTGTAATTTTCAAGAATTTTCTTTAATACTCATTAGTTGAATATTTGAAATTTTATGCTTGTCTTCATACCTGCATAGGTAAGCGTACATTTGTGTCTGCGTGTGTGCGTCTACGCAATTGCAATGCGTTACACATTTAATAACCCTCTGTTTTTTTTTTTTTTTTTTTTTGTTCCTCTATTATCAAATACCATCATTATGATAAACATCATCATCAACATTGCGAATATTTCGCAGTGTTGTATACAAGAAGGGAGGCAAAGCATGAGACGATTAGCTGCGAATGCCGTCAAGATCAAACAGTGAAATACCGACAAATAACATTTTCGCGTTTTACTCATTCTACGGACTTGTTTATAAAACATTTAGTAAGATTTTCCAAATAATTTTCTGAAAATGAGATAAAGATATAAAGAAAAAATTCATTTGTAGGAACGAAAGAAAACGAAAGAATTTATTTGCTCTTCGAAGCGTAACGTTTCTTATGGAAACAGACTGAGTTTTCTTCTAAAATAGATAGGCCCCCCAAATAATTATAATATATCATTTATTCATTTATTCAATAACTATAAAGCCCACTACCTACTTACATAGATTTCATGTGCGAAACGAAACTATAACACAAATCAGTATCCAAGTCAGTTAGTTGGTCGCCAATGTAATCATTCTGCGCCATAAATTCAGTGGTAAGGCATTCCAATATCTAGTAAAACGAATCGTGAAAGATCGTTCGGGTGATGAGTTAGACACACGTGGTATTAATATGAAAGGGTTTCCTTCTATTCGATCTAGAGAACTGCAGTCGTTCAACTAAACGGCTTGGGGGTCGAGTTTGATTGATGGCTGGGTCGAGATAGATAAGCAACTTGAATTTTAAACAATCGGGAATGGATAAATTGAAGAAAGCACGAACGCAGGAGGAGTGGAGGTCTCTAAATTTGACGCGATAAACAAAACGTGTCATGCGATTAACAATACTTTGAAGGGTATCTAAGTTATACCTTGGACACCCGAAAGAGACTTCAATGCAATAGTTAATATGTGTCGTAAGTGGCGACTCTGCAATAGTATTTTTAACCTTTATAGACAGGTACACATTTAGTTTGCACAGTTGGCGATCAAGGATCACCCCAAGGCATTGCATTGACTCTACAAGATCAACCAAATACCCGGATATTTTTATGGCGAGGTTGAATGGCCCAGCACGGGGAATAGTAAAGAACATGGCTGTACTTTTACTGGAGTTAATGCAAAGCATATTGTCTATCATGCATGTGTCATGTTAACAATTGCTAAAGACTCGTGGAGAGGCAAAGTAGGATGCTAATCATTATGTGCAAAAGAGGAGCCCTGTTTAGGAATAGATCTTGTTCGAGCTATTTTCCACTCCTTTGGAAATTTGGAGGTCGTTGTTACCGCATTCACCACGTGCAATAGATGGTTAGATATGTAGGGAAAGATCAAGCTAACAAGTTTGATAGATATCTCTATAGCACTATAAAGAAGGTTTTCATCCACATTCTGAAACGAGCAAAAGATATCTCTACCTTTAGAATGAATTAAAATAACTTTTTCATTTCATTTGCCTCATCTTGACGTACACGCCAAAAATTCGATTCAAGTCAAGTTAATAAATCACATACAGATTACTGCTTCAATATCTTGGACACTTGCCTTTCAATCCAGCAAACAAAAGTCAGAGAGTTTTTTCGAAATTTTAGCCGTTTTAATAAAATGATTGAAATAATTTCTGCATTGAAAGTTTTATAGATTGTTTGACAGACAATTGTGCCAATTTTTCGATCAATAAATGAAAATGACACATAAAAATACTGTAGTGGGAAACGGCGCACCGTTAATTACCCTACACCACATCGTTCAATACACTTACTCATATAACGGCTTTTCAAAATAAGGCGGGCAGGTGGTGCGATATCAACCATTTTCAAGGTCTTCTGGGTGTTGCACACATCCGCTGTAAACTAGTATATGTATGTACCACAACAATACTCGATTCCTTACGTAGGAATTGATTTGCGGTGAAATAATATTATGTGTTGGCTATGTTTGCTTTGATCATTCCTTTTATCGGTTATGGTAAACCGCAGAAGGACAAAGAGCTGAAATATGAAATTGAATGTCGATATATCAAAATTCCAAATCCAAATGTTAACATATGCGACATTATCCCTTTGCAAGCACTCGTCACATGCAAGTATCAAACCCCATCATAACTTTCACATATACATTATTCCATAGATACTCCTTCGGTAGCCTTAAGCACTACCATAACAAAGTGCCGATTATGCGAAAAAACCGAACATTTGCAGAACAAATGATTTTGATGCGTACCAAAAATTCGTTTTAACATCCAGTTGCGATAACTTTTGTACTTGTCGACCATTAAAACCGAACTTCCGGTTCTTGTTTTCTGTACATTTTTTAGAAGCTTTCTTGTTTCTTACTTGACGGTCATAAATTCCGTTCCAATGATGACTGTTGCAAACATGAAGAATAGAATTCCAAATGAAAGGAACGTTTGTTGAAACAATTTTCTTGCCTTGGGACACTCACGTACATAAGCCGTTCATTCAAGTATTTAATAAATGTCTTTGAGAAACAACAGGACGATGACTCATTGATCAACGCAAGGAATGTTACAAGTTGAGTTGACATCATTTCTTCTTATTTTAAGTCAAATGAAAGGCTTATGCTAACATATTTCTTGAAAAATGTAAAAAAATCTTTTTTTTTTTTTGATTATAAAAATTGATGATATATTCAATAATATTTTGCACATCGTTCCTAATAAATCGATTAGTGCTGTGAGCGTTCGTTCAATAAAGCAAAAATACAAAACAATCCCTATAAGGATGGATAAGAAAGAGAAAGATGTTCACTGTATGCAAGAATGTCCAATGTTTTGGTAAATTTGAATCGAATGGCTTCACTTTTTCGGCCAAGAGCATGTTTACCGGAGATATTACACAGCCGGACACACGGACAGACAACATAACCCTCTCTGTGCGAATGCAACTTTCTCGGCTTTCTCAGGCCTAAGTGTTGATTGGATATGCAACAAATACGTTTACAGCCTCTGTCCTCTCTGTAGCGAGGAAAGCTTTCGCCCTATTTGACAATTCAACGCCACCCAAGCTGTTATGGCCACACTCCAATTAAACTACCCGTCTTTAATTTGTAAAGACATATTGTCTTTCAAAATGTAATGCTTAGTGGCGATCCGGTACACATGCCTTTTGGCGTTTTTGCCAAAAACACTCACGTCCACTCACTTAAACGATTGTCCAATAACGACTGTGCGACAAATGCAGCTGCTTCCATGTTTAGATCGTCTATATTATGCTAAACGTGAGCGTAGTTACATCTTGATCCAAATATCCATCCAGTTGCATAAGATGTCTTTAGTTTGCGGCATCGGCTGGTAGAGCATTGCAGCTCACTTCGTTTCTGAAAATAGAAACAGAAATTCGTTTTTGACAATAACCAGTAGTGTTCACGCAGATTTATAATCATTAAATATGTGATTTTCGTAACAATATCGCTTGCATGTAATTGCAAGCGTTTTTCATTAAAAGTCAATCAACCGTTCTAAAGATCTTTTTTTTCGACTTTTGAATTTTTTCAGATTACTTTTCCAATTCCTATTATTTGTAAACTAACAGAAAGCACTTATGTACTTTGATAACTAATTATCCATCTATCTATCTATCCGTTCACATTCACATTTGACTCCCAAAATTTAAAATAATTAATATATTTTTTTTTTTTTGATAAACATAAATATCTAAAATTCGTATGATTCTACAGTACATATATATACAGTTGTCTGTAATCATTTCAATTTAATGTTTAAGAAACTAACAAGGACGTCAGTTTTTAATTTAATTTCAATTGACTTTTTTTTTCTTTTTAATTACTATAAACCTAATTCATTTATCCTTAGAATCTAACCAATTTTGTTTGTTTATGTTATGTTTTATGTTGTCTCGTTTACAATCATCACCTTTCCTCGTGTATTTATTGCTTGTGGTTAATATACGTACAGATCTTGATCAAAGACAATTGAACAAAATGGAGAACGGCATACATGTAGTGCCACAAACACCAGCAATTGTCAGCGATTACATAACACTAACATCACCGCCCACCTATTCACGTCTACCACCCGATGGCCATGAATTTCCACCCAACTTTACTGAACCTCTAATAATGCCATCCAGCAATATGTTAAAGGCCACCAGTTTAATGCAAAGCGTTACTACCACCACAACTGCCAATTCCTGTACTAAATCGGGGCAAAATACCACTGTATATAGCGAAAAATTATATGCTCAAGCTATAGCGGCCAGCACACGTAGTACGCATATCACTAACAGCTGTAGCAATGGCACAGCAATCACTACTGGAGAAGTTGAGCAACAAAAAAAATTACTCATAAGTTTAACAAATGAATCGGTACCACCATTGCCTAAATCCGGTCCTCCAGCAGCGGTACCACGTAAAATTTATCGTCAAGATTTGATAGTGAATGTGGAAGACAGTCGACTTAACAATAACCTGAATAATACCGCAAACGTTTCTCCCTCCGTAAAATTAAGCTTAGAAGCAAATCGTCACAGTCGTTCCACTCACAATCTGAGTAGCAGCGCCAGTAGTGGGAGCACCACACCTACGGCCATTAAACCAGAAGCTCCCACTTATGATTCTAGTGATTATAGGCGATCTTTAAGTGCTCCTCGCCGTCACAGCGATTGGCGTAAGGATGAGAAGTCCGAAAAAAGCGTACGAGATAAGATTGCCATGTTTTCTAATGATGACTCTACACGCGTGGAACCTACCACTAAACCTATAACATTTTCGCGTACTAGCGGTACAAATAAGCCCTTAAATCTGAGCACTGAAAATCTTTTAGATTCCGGGAGTGCTAAGAGACATTCGGTTATAAACAACCTTTCCAAATCGAGAGCAATGAGCGTGGAAAATCTGAACGATGCTAACAGACAGTACCAATTTGTTAAGCAAATGCCATCACAAACATATTCCGATTCTATGCATTCCTTAAGCACCTTAAAAACTGAATATACGCAAAGTTATGCTTCTTTACCACGTCGCCATGCCTCTCAGCAACAGCTAGAGCGCAGAACAAGCTTTAATGGCCAGCCAGTGTATGTGCCCGATGAAGCTTCTCGCAAAGCAGCAATTACAAATATTTTAGAACAAAGAAGAAAAAGTCTTTCCAAGCTGCGGGGTTTGGTTATCCCTGAAAGGCCTCACATCGCAGTCTCTACTTTGGAACCTATCTTAGATTTACCGGAAATTAAAAGCCGTGATAGTGAAAAAATTAAGCAATCAGGCAATACGTCGTCAACAGATTCCACAGATAGTGGTGTAGGCTCAGTGTCAGGTTCTTTAACGGTACCGCGGATCTCTAAACGAGCAGAGGTTAGTTCTACTACTGTCGCCACCACTTCAAGTTTAAGCAGCCCTCTAAGGCCTTTGAACATTACCACAAACAACAACAATACTAACATTGCCCTTAATCGAGGTTCTTTTAATCAAGGCTCATTCATTAGAACAAACATCAATCAAATGCCCACCGTGGCACAAAGAAGATTGGAAGTTTTAAATACAATACCACCAGCTAAACCACCAAGAACGTCTTTAACTGTTCCACGACAGTTACTCCATGAGGAGAGCGATTCTTGTGACTCCGTATTCTCATCAAGGATTTCGTCACCACCCATGTCTCCATGTGTACCACAAGTGCCCGAGAAATTCGCTCTTACCCGCACTCTCTCTTCAGAGACTAATACCTCTATAGCCAGTTCCACCACATCCACTCTAACGTCAGGCTCCGGCTCACAAGCCAGTTGCTCGTCGGTGGGTAGTACTCCTACTGTAGATTTATCACGCCGAATCTTGAAGTCGGGGTCAAACGATTCGGCCACCAATCGTAAGAACATTTTAGCTTCTGCCAAATGCCGGAACGGTCGCGGTGATACCTCCGTGCTGTTGCGCAATCGCCCTTACCACGACGATGAAGATAGCACTGATGGTTATGACGAAGATGAAGTCAGAAGAGTTCACAAGTCTAAACCAAGATCAACGCTATCAAGCAGCAGTTCCTTAATTACTTTACCATCCAAAGCCGCTTCTCCCACAGCACCTATTAACTATAAGTTGGTCTCCAAAAATGATCAGAGCCTTGTGGACAAGGTAATTAATGTGGCGGCGTACGTGGAAGTTACTTCAGATACAGATGACAGCAGTCGCAAATCAGCCGATAGTAGTTCTCCTCTTAAACTCAGTGCCATGTTTATCGATGAAGAACGTAAAAACAGTTTTAAAGCTGATCATAATCAAAAAGCAGTCAGCAAACCCAAACATCAGCATATAGAGCCGTCTAAAGTTATTGCACCTATAAACGCGGTTCCAGTTCAGCCAATCACTCCACAGAGAGCCGTCGAAGCTGTTACACCGAACGCGAAAAAAATGACTAATGACTCTAGTGAGTTAACTCAATGGATGCATGTGGAAGTCGCTAAATCCAAGATTTTAAATAAAACTGCAGAACGTTCGTTAAAGCCGGTTTTGGAAAAATTTGAAAACTCCAATACCACCACGAGCACAAGTAGCTCAAAATGTTTATACAGCACTGCTCTGGGAAAGGGCTCTACTAAAGTTAGTACAGCTGAGATACGTGAGAAATTTGAACGCTCAGCTGCCGTAGCCAATCACACAGTCTCACCGGCTGTGTCGACGAATAATTTATTGAACGTCAAGTCACAAATGAAATCAAGCTATCATGAACGTTTTAATTCGCTAGACTCTATAGCTTCTTCGTCATCGGGGGTCAGCTCCACAACCCAAAATATTTCATCGGCTCAAGAGAATACCACCGAGTTCGGTAGCTTCTCTTCGCTTGGCAGCAATCAGAGTTTGATTACCGCTCAAGATATACAACAAATCATTGAGGAAGCCGATCCTCCTTTAAAAACACCGGAAGCTTTTATTATTGTTTTGCAGCGGGATACACCGGAAAGTAGTATCGGCATTACACTAGCGGGAGGTTCCGATTATGAAGCTAAAGAAATTACGGTAATTGATCTGAATTGAATGAATGCAAGAAACGGTATTTCACACTATGCATTACAGATACACAAAATCTTGGCCAACACACCGGCTGCTAAAGATGGTCGCTTAAAGAAAGGCGATCGTATATTGGCAGTCAATGGGATGAGCATGCGTGGCTTAACACATCGTGAATCCATAACAGTTTTAAAGGTAAGTAATGAGAAAAAAGAAAAGCCAATAGAAAGAACAATTTGAATACATTAACCTCTTTCAATTACAGACACCCCGCCCTGAAGTAGTTTTAGTGGTAACACGCTCCGAATCTGTTATAGTAAAACCTCTATCTAAAAAACGTTCCTCTTTGGGTTCTCTGTCATCTCTGCACGAAAAGCCCATAGAAATTGATTACGAGAAGAAACGCAATTATCACAAAGCCTCTAGATCTCTGGACTTAGACTTGGATGTTATATCAAGTGAAGATGGTGCTACAACTAGTAATAACAGTAAAACGAAAACCCAAGCAGTTACAACACCGACCAGTACAAGTTCCAGTAGCCGTAGTAGTCCTCAACCGGCTGTCATAACAGAATCAGCTACTCTAGCCAGCATAAGAGCAAGAAGGCAATTAACACGACCCGATGCTAGTAAAATGACCACCAGCGAATTGCTGGAAAGAGCTCAAGAGACCCGCAATGCTCTAGCGGCAGAAATTAGAGCTCAAGGTAATTTGAGACTTTCTTTAACAAAGTAATCTTTATGTAATCAAACTGAAATTATAGAGGAAGCCGTTACAACCCTTAATGGTGCTCGTACTGTGGAGATCATTAAAGATAGCTGTGGTTTAGGATTTTCGATCGAAGGAGGTTTCGACTCTCCATTAGGCAACAGACCATTAATCGTTAAAAAAGTCTTCATGGGTATGTTTACGTGAACCAATAAACAATTTATACATATTTATGAGAACATTTGTAGGCGGTGCTGCTCAAAAAACTGGACAAGTACGTAACGGTGATGAGATTTTAAGCATAGATGGGGCAGCCACTACGAAAATGACTCGTGTAGATGCCTGGAATTACATGAAACAATTGCCGCTGGGCCCTGTGAAAATTGTGTTTGCTTAATGTTTTTTATTTTTATTATTATCATTATTATTATTATTATTATTATTATTATTATTATTATTATATTGCTATTATTATTATTTGAGTTTTTTATTATGTAGTTTTATTTTTAGATAGAAAAAAATTATTAAAGCTTGACAACGAGTTTGTGTTGTTTAACAAAGAAAAGCAGAAAAATTCTTAGTTCGTTAAGGGAAACGTTTCCTTGCAAATCTTGCCATTTCGAAAAAAAGATATGCTATGAGCAAAATCGAAAAATATGAAAGTTCAGTAGAGAATGGCCGGCAGTGTAAGAAAATTTATTGCATTTTATTTATTTTTAGAAATTCGGAACTAATATAAACTAAGCTAAATTCAATGTGCAATTCTTGTTTATTTTACTTTTTGTATACGAAATAAAAATAAAAAGATATCTTTCCTTTCTATTGTACTTAAATGCAAGAAATAGTTGTAATTTTTAATTTAAAAGGAAAGGATATAAACGCAATTATTTATTTATGTACCTATTTATCAGACGGCGAACATAAGCTAAGATTTTTCATTCTCTTGGCGTCACTTAAAACTTAGCGATGCATGTCCGTTTGCTACCTCATGCGTCCATCTGCCGTTCAAATGTTTAAAGTCACAAAGTATTGAGTGCAAAAAATTGAAGCCTGCACCTCTTATAGGCTTTACGCAAATAGGGGTTCATTCTGTAGCCTAAATTTTATACTGTACATGTTTTTTGTAATTTGTAGACAAAACTAAAACAGCTTAATATTAAGAGATTTTCTTTTCGTCTACCAGCTCAAACGAAACATATTAGAACAGGGAACATTTTTCGGAGAAGCTATTCGCTTGCGCTGTAATTATACACTTTCTTCCTTTCTTTTCACTATTTTTCTTAGCTAGTTTTTTAAATATTCAAATGAAAAAGTTCATTATTTTTTTATGCTCTTTATCTACGCATTTATTTGAGAAAGCAATGTAGAGATTTTTTTTTTTATATATATTAAAAAATAAAAAAAATACATCTTCATATGTCTACTTTAATAGAAACTTACAGTTAATCATTTAAAAAATTTTATACATAATTTTATATAATATTTATACATATTACTTAATAAAATTTATAATACACATGTAATTAATGAAATAATTACACGTATACGATAAACTATATGAGAAAATATTTTGTTTCACTTCAAATTATTTTATTACTTCGACAAGAGTTTTTAGAAAAGAAAAGCTGAGAATGAAATATTTAAAGTTGATGTAAACTCTTTTTTATACCCACCAGTGTAAGATGACGATATAATCATTTTGTTTTTTTCCATTCAATGTGTGTAACAGCCAAAAAGAAGTATACATATTCTTGATCAGCGTAAAATTCTGAGCTGATTTACCCATGTTTGTCCGTCCGTGCGTTGTGTGCTGACGGCACTCTCCTGGTCACAAAAATGAAGATATCGACTTCAAATTGGGCAGAAACATTGCAAGTTTCTGCGCGCAGGTTGCTATTCAAAATTGGCCAATTTGGCCAGAGCAGAAGGGAGCAGTGGAGCGTAAACTGAGAGCAACTCCATTTTTTTTACCAAAAGTTTATCCGTTTCAGCTAATGATAAATTATTAAATTCAGAAGGCTTTACGAAATACTCTACTCTTCAGGTCCAAAAATGGAACCAATTGGCCATACCCACGCAAAGTTACGAATAATTAAATTGAATTTTTCTCACTTTTTTGAGGTTTAATGCTTATTTATCATAAGGCAAGAATGTTTAAAACTATTTTATACATTCGTCAAATGAAGATATATTATCCGCTTAAAAATGGGTTCATTTTAAAATGAATATGGTAGACACCGCGACCAGTTTTTTGTTAATAATACCAGCAATATGGGTATCAAATAAAAGAACTTGGAGGTGCAATGCGAAAGACACAGTGGTGGATATGCGAGATTCGGTCCCCGCTGAATATAACTTTTTTACTTGCTTTTTTTCTTTTTTTGTAAAATCCAAGCAAGTAAAAACATTATAGTGGCCCGCAGATCACCATTAAATACTCTACAGCACTTCTCTTACTACAGTTGTTCATATATATTTTCGTTATCGAAGCATTTCTAATGGCGTTCGTCCTTGGGCTTAAAAATTTCGATTTATGCGTTGAACACAAAAATCTGAGACGTACACGCAAGCGGATAAGTTTAGATACTTTCAGAAGGTGATTCTGACTTGACCGATGCACAAAAAAATAGATGCCTATCAGGTCTTTCTGGACGTTATATACATCCGTTGTACACATTTGATATGCTCTTGTGTCATCTTGTGATGTAGTGGATAAAGGGAAACTTTGCTATATTTCGAATCAAATTGGAATTGGAATTATCTCGCTCTAGACTATATATATGATAATTGTTATTGTACAAAAACTGATTTGGTTAAAGAGAGAATTCATTGCATGGTATAATGAAAAAGCTAAAACATGATAGACAGAAGTTCCGAAACGAAGTTCGAAGAATTTCGAAAGATGCAGCAATTGAAGACTTAAGAAACAAAGTACAACATTTAGGTAAATAAACAAAGGTTGGTTTTAATTATGAAAACCAAATTTTCTCGAAAAGTTTATTCGCCCTAAAAACTACGCGGGAATTCATTAAAAATCAGACAACATCTTTATGGCAATTAATAAATAGCTCAATTTCAACGAGTATGTGAATTTTCGAAAAATCGTTAAAGACTCTACTGTTTATTTCTTTTTATAAGTTTATATCCATTCTTCTCGCCTTGCAGGAAGGGAGAGGAACGGGAAATAAGAGGTATTCAGATATCGAGTTAACTTTATTCTTGCATTCGTCAAAAGAATACGTGACCATGCTCCATATTTCGCCGAATAAAATATATTCTGTGTTCGAATGTTTCTGAAATAGACAAAATCACGGAAAGTTCTTCCGATTTTTTAAACACAATTCTTGAAAGCATTCAATATCATAACTTAATGGAGGAAACAAGTGAGCTCCTGTGCATTTTGCAGAAATTTTCTCTTTTGATTGGCTTAAGACAACCTTCGCGAGTATATGGTTTTCTAATCGAATTTCCCCAAGTTCTTCGAAGGGAGTGCCTGTATTCAAAAAAAAAAAAAAGACGAAACAAGCTTTTTCCAAACGGCCGGCGTACCCGCTTTTACGACTTTTTATCAATGTCTGTACGCATTCCAAGCCAATCTACGAATCCGATACACAGCAGTGACGATATTTAGCTATAGCGTTATTGTTGGTGGCCAAAATTACGATCATTATGGAATATTTGTTGATTAAAAGACCAACATACTAGTGCTGTTCTTTAGGTACTAGTTTATTGTCTCAAGCAACTTCCCATTCGTCTTAGGAGGGCAAACATTTGCTAGCCCATTGACAATAGGCCACTGCATCATTCCATGATACATGTCCACCTGGATGCAGCTCCAGACCGGCTAAGTCACTAAGTTTACAGCGATTGAATGTTTCCTGCTCATATTTAGTTAGAAGAGACTTGAAGAGAAAACTATCTCCAAAAAATTCTGCTTCTGTAGTATATATATATATATATATATATAACTATGTTTTTTTTGGATGTTGAATTAAGATGGACCAAGCTAATAAAATTTGTGGGCTTCTTAATAGTCTCACTAAAAACTTATTCCAAGGGATGCCACGGCAATATTAATACCACCTCTAACATAATAAACCCGCTAGGAACATTTAAAACTGCTTTTTAGCCCTAAAGAGAAAATAGCGTCAGTTTTATTTATTATTATAACCTGCAGCACTTATGGTACCGCCGGAAGGGCTTAAGATAGACCTAACTTTTACTATACCGATCAAGTGTGTCCGTCTGTCAGAGGCAATTTTTAGAATCTCCTCTCATATAACCGTTACTACGGAAATCGAAGCTTTTTTTACATAGTAAAAAACCCGAATTTTCAATTTTTCATGGTGAAAATTGACCTTACCGAATTGGCATCACGTAGGTCCAACTTTTGGACACCATTGCGTACAAGAATTCTCATGAAACGTAAAGCGTTATATGCCAAAAAGGCCTAATTGTTAATTTGTTCATGATAGTAATTAAATAAAAAAATTAAGTGGACCTAATTTCAAGCACATGGATCTATTTCTTGGCTCCACGTTATATAAGATATCTCATGAGTGATAAGTGATAGGATCTTCCGAAAAGGGGCTTAATTTTTAACATTCTATGATGAAAATGAAATCATAGTGGGCGTTTCAGCAAAAAAAATGAACAGTAGGGAATTTGGATCGCATAAGTCTACTTTTTTGAGAAAGCCACTTATGCAGGCACTATTCCGAAATACAAACTCTTAAATCGAGATTCGGGCTTGATAAAAATTATGGCTTTGCATGAAAATAATGTGTACTCTTCGGTGTATTGTTATCAAAACGAGGGAACAACTGCATGCGACAAAGTGGCGTAGGGTATATAATGCTTGGCGCTGCCCGACTATAATGTGCTTACTTGTTTTTTTACGCGTTCTTTAAGCATTTCATTCCCATTTTTAAAATTGTATTTTTGCAATTTTTTGCGGATTGAAAGATTGACAGAAAAAGTTTACAGAAATTTTTACCCAAACTCAATTCAATTGCTTTATTGTAAAAAGTTCAGAAATCAAGAATGCATGCATATTCTTTATTAAATTTCTTAGATACGACACGTTCTTCAGCCTTGAACTAACGAGGTACAATCTGTAAGGCTCCGTTCCGCCAGGAAATTTTCAATGTGTTAACTCCGTGTTAAACCTTTTTTATTCGTAAAGGACTGCCACTTTACTGCATAAGAATCAATTTTTTTCCAAATTTCCTACGTATTCAACGGGCCATAGGTGTTAAGGTTAAATGTCTGCTCTTATTTGTTGCATTCAATTTGCACCAAACAATTGATGTTAACCTTTAAATTACATATGTCTCGCACGAAAGGCTCCGATGTTGCCATTTTTTATTATATTTTTCAATTTTATATTCCGCTTTGTTGAGTACCAAAAAATTTTGCCAAAAAAACACTTTCTGTGAGCTGTTACAACGGCCGCTTCGCCGTTAATATAAATGGCAGCACTGTCTATATGACAATAAAAATGTTGTTTATATATATTCTTAAATAGGGATAAAAGCTCGTGCAAATTCCAATTAGGTGACCTCTTCAAACTTAACTGAGCTAATTGGATTCATGTTCACCAGTTTTATTTGTACTTTATAGTGTAACTTTCCACATGTATCGAGAGTTAGAATGGATATGGAAATAAAATAATGTTCGTTCTTTATGTAGAGTACAATACGTCAAAATTCAAAATCAAAAAATTCGCTTATGGTTGTTTACATTCATATTTAAAATTATTTAAACAATAAACGATCAAATGGCAATTTCCGCTATCGATATTTGAACGCGTTTCTCATACAAACGGTTGCAACATTTATAAAGTAAGGATAAGGAATAATAATAATAATAATAATAATAATAATAATAATAATAATAATAATAATAATAATAATAATAATAATAACAATATAAAATATATGATCGTTAACGATCAAAACATAATCTAAGACTAATTAAATATTTACGATTTATTTTTCGGCCTAAAACATAGCGCCATACGCGATGCGTTACGATCTCTGTAAAATACACCTCTGCAGCATACATTTTTGTATCATCTCTTGAGACAATCATTTATTTTAAGATTCATGTTTTGTATCGAAAGGCACGTATGTCGCATGAAAGTAAAAGCGTATTAAATAAATCTGCGAGATGCATTTAGCGAAAGATGCAGGATAAACTCGGAAATTAATTACGCAATTAAAATGATGACATGCAAGGAGTATCACATGGGAATATATATTATGCACTGTTGAGAGCATATGTATATGTAAATATCAACGAATTTTTTTACACATATGTGAGCTCCAAACTTGGTGCTAAGACCAACAGCAAGTCTTCGTTTAGTTTCGTTCACAAAATTGAGTAAGTAAAAGCGAAGCCTTTGCATATTTTTTAGCCCCGTGAACTATGTGTACAGATTTTCAAGCTTAAAGAGTACTAGGCTCTCCAGTTCAATGTTTTGCGAACATGCAAAAAGATAGGTCAAGGCGCATGTCGTAAGAAGTCGATTAACTATTCGACAATTCATAACGATATAAGTTATCGACTATTCGTGTTCGGCAACACGCAATTTTTCGGGTTGGAAAGATTGTAACGGGAGCCATAGCCAAATAGACCTTCGCCTATCCTTGCCGTTATTTATATATCAAAGAATGCTGCCAACGTTAGCTTGCGTTCAAAATCTCGCTCTAAATGCTTGGTTTGTGTCCAAAATCCTCCGCCAATGCACTGGATGGTATGTGCTCGCGAGGTCACGCAAATGCGTAGCAACAAAAAAAAATTCTCAACTTTTGTTAACGCAACGAACACAAGACTTAACATAACTATCTCTGCATTGCTTATCCCATCCTTCTCATTATTTGCAGGCGCCAAAAACTCTGTTAAGAATTTCTCCGTCTGCTGCGCCATTCAAGTGAAATATATGTATGTGTGTGTTAGAATAATATGTTAAGCAATACCACTTGCATGAGTATTTGCTTGTGATTGGCTTCGGTGTGTGTGTGTGTAAGATAGGCAAAACTCTCGATATTAATAAAGAATTAATTCGATTTTCTTGAATTTTCCTATGAGGGTGTAGATGAATACAAATGCAAGCATGTAAGAGTGCATCTAATATAAGAAAATAGATTGATTCTCAACGTTACGTATTAACATTGGTATAATAACGCATAAGCATTGAAATTTAGCCTCTTTTTTCGGTAGCCATTTGGAAAGAAGTCCAAATTTAGAAAGATTGGAATCCAAATATGGCCACGCACACATAGGATTCGTTGTTAATTGTTTTCCGAGCTATGATATCGCTTGATCTCAGCACCGTAAGTATTGATGTGATTAAATTATCATCCGTATCCGTACATCGTATTTTTTAAGGTTAAAGGCCACGCCTTTTAGTCTATCGGTTTTTCGTCGATATATTGATCCTGTGCTATAATATTGGTGACATAAAAGCTTTACATAAGGAATAAGCCTACATAGCTATCATTGATATGTGTAGCATGAAGGATAGCTCTGGCTTCGGTTGTAAAAGTTGAAGCACTTTCGTAAAGTGTGTGATGAAGAAGAACCTAAGAAGAAGTGGTAGACCGTAGGACTTAAATCTTAGCCATCTGTATATAAAAGATTCCAACCGTCACTTTCCAGTATCCGGGTAGAGAGCGAAATGTCACATAATAATGTTTAAGGTCAATTTTAGAGGAATTTTCAATTCTTTTGCGACATACGAAGAATAGTTAATGGCGGATGGTGACTTTCTACTTTTCTTGGCGATAATAGTCTTCCTCATATCTTCACCAGGCATAGATTTGCTTGAGTTAAGAAGCTTGGAGACGATTTTAGCTTTTAGTTAATAAAGTCTGTTTTCTAAAGCTAAGAGACGAGTTTCAGTTATGATATTGTTAAGGGGTGTCGTCCGAAAAGCATACCAACTTGTTCTAAGAGTTTACTGATAGACCGGTTCAAAGATTATATAGCTTATTAGATTTTCACCTATTGCCATAGGTTATCAAACTATAGTCAATGTGGCTTAAAACAAGCATTTTGGTAAGATAAGCGATCGTAGGGGCTTTTCCAAGCAATGTATTGTCTGAAATTCACTCTTCTTAAAATGGAAGTTTTTAACAGAAGACCAACGATATTTCTTGGAGAACGTGATCCGGAGAGCACTGAACGTTTGCGCATTGTGTACGGGTGTATTAATATGCATCAGTCGATTTTCCGCATCACATATTTGCTTTCTACAAATGTGGATTTTTTTTTAAAATTTTGTATTGAAACTTTAGCGCCTGACGAGTTTGCCAATGTTGAGATCACTCGCACAATAGATTCGAAGATGTTGATTGCCTTCGTGTTATCTTCTTCTTTTATTAAAATGCATACATTGCCCGCCCATCGTAGAGACAATGTTCAATGATCGGTATACGGGAAAGCATTTTACTTATTACCTTGAAACGCTTGTGGAATGCCATTCTTACAAAGATAACAGCTAGAGTGTTGTATATTCGCTTTTGTCAGAAGTGTGCTCTACCATAGAGAGAAATTATAATTATGTATTGGTGAATGCCAATTTTACTTGGCTAAGTTGAATTTGGAGACACATTTTGTTTGCTGCAATTCGGATCATTAGAACCGGGGATGTAGCCAATCGCTTCAACTGAAGAGATATGAACCGCCATTATCATTAATGAAAAAGAATATCATTATATCATAACATCATATATCATTAATGAAAAAGAATCAGAGAGATGATTGTTAATTCTATTTTTAATGATTTGATTGCAATTGAAAAAATTTGCGCTCAACATCCCGTGATTTCATGAGGCTTAAAATAACATGAAGACCAACCCTGTCAAATGCATTTTCGAAATCAATTGAGAGAATTGTTATATGATTCCGTTCAGAAATTGCATTAGTGAAAAAATGATCGATATGTAAACGAGCGTCGATGCAGCCTCTACACCGCTTGTACGTTGCCACAATCTTTTCCAATCACTCTGAGAGCCAAGATAGAAGAGATCCGATGGGATGGAGACATTTTTGGACTTTAGAATTGCAAATGTGGTCAGTCAAAAACACCGTATTGCACAGGTCCAGTAATTCCTTTTTACTTGAATTAGACAGAGCATTGATCGTTTGCTATGAAATACGATCTAGAACCGGTGTCCTCCCTTGTGTGTTTGAAGAGAGAACTTTCAAATTCTAAGGTACATATGCAATTTTCCGGGAGTATGGTACGTGTATCAATAGCATTCGAAAGAGGAACTGGAGTTTTTTTATATTTTCGATGAAGGCACTGGATTAGTTGCAGTCAGAGAAGTATTCGTAGTACATTTTTCCAAAATAATTAGAAATCTAATGTGCCTGAGTTAAGTTTGCGTCGGAAATCAGATGGCGGAAATTTCATTCGAATTTGACGTCCCACTGAGTTTGCTGATTTTGTTTCAGACAACTTTAACTGATGTGTTTCTGTAAATTCTTTTCGAAAAATGCTCAAAACTGAATAGAGAGAGCATTGACCTTTTTATATAATAACAAATGATCATCGTCAAGACATCTTTTGAAGCTGTGCCATTGTTTTTCCGCAATAACGAGAGCGTGTTGTTCCCACACGGTAATCTAGTCCGTTGAAAAAAGCGGTTGGACTGAGGAATAGGGAGATGAGCGTCTGTGCGAATGGCCTTAGACATAATTGCAGGATCATGGCTGCAGTTTCCGTTAAAAGGCTTTGAATTGAATCGAAATGACTCGGCATGTGTGGAGTAATTAACAGTAACATTATTACTCTATTCTAGAGTAACCAAGTTCAAAGAATCAAATGCTATTATAATGCGAACAACAAGCGAATTATAATGAAGCGGTAAACAAGCGGTTCTAATGAATACTTCTAATAAAGAATAGAAACTCTCCACCGTCGATGATATCAAAGGCTCGCATTTGCGTTTGTGTATGTCTTCTTGAGGATAATTAAAAAAACTATAACGCTTCTTTTGTAAGTCTCGCAAATCTCTCCAAATTTCAAAGATTTCAAATTGTGTGTGTATGGGATTGAATTGAATTATGATCATACAAGAACGTATATTAAGTGAAAATGCCTATCCAGAAGACAAATTTCGTGGTATTTACCGAAGTAAGCGACTGTGCCCGAATTTCATATATGGAAATTTTCCCGCAACTGATTGCCGTGAATATATCAAATTTTTTGAATTAAAATAGTTTTTGAAAGGAGGAATTTCTTACATCGCTTGGGAGGGCGGTGCGGTACACAATCAAAACGTAGAACCTTTTCCAGATTGCAGGCGCATGCCTCGGATATCTGTTAGTTATTTAACAGTTAAAACTTTAAAACGAAAGCACTTAGAAACCTTGTTGGGTGAGTGTCTTTGCTACTTTAATTTCAAATTTATGCTCGCACCTTTTCTTTGAATCGTATGATGAGTTCATCTTACTTCGCTTGATTTACAAAAAATGTTGAAGGGAAGACTATTTACGGGAGGAAATTGCTTTAAAACTTCCCACGAAGTTAATTTGTTTATTACGTTATGCTATGCCTTAAGCTTTACACGCGCTTTTCTCGAAACACTATTTGCCAAAAGATCAAGTAGTGTTGCTCTTAACCAATTTCATTCCTTTCATTTAAATTTTTTTACACCACGCCCTTTTTCTAGTCGAAAATGAAACATTTCAAACCAAAATACTCACCGCTCACACACAAATCAACTTATTTCAAATTCCTCTCATGTTTCACTACGGACGTACATTTTCTAGACCCACCATCTTGCACCATCTACCTAGCTGACCCTGCAGCTCTGTCAATTACAGATATCTCGCGAGAATGACTCTGTTGCTAGCAATTTTTGGAATTTTTCTTTAATACTTGAATATATGCTTAACAAGTTCCTCGAATATTTTTATTCAATTACAAGTTCCCTTCCAACTCGAGAACTTTTTGCTGTTACAGTGGAGCGAATGTTGCCATTTCAAGTTTCATTGGACCAAAAGACACTAAAGGATATGACATTATGAGAATATTATCAAGTTTATTTGCATTTATACATTAAATATAAAAATCAAAAAAAAAAAAGAACAAGAAATAAAACTAATTAATAACTTATTAATTATTCCCTAGGAGTAAAACAATTACTCAGCCTGCTTTCGTTGCCATAAAAACATTAAAAGGATTAGTAAGGATACAAAGCAAAAACCTAACTTTAAGGTAATCAGTGGGAAGAAATGCAGCTTTACGTTCAATGTTCTTCTAACATTTTATCAATATCAAAATATTTTGCAGAAACTTTCTATATAGAATCTGTGCCTATTGTCTATTATTGTCCTACGTACGTAAAAAGGCAAACGCGCAAATGGCGTTCGCAGAAAAGAAATAAGAAAATTGCATTCGCCATATGGCGCAACTTTAATGTCCACCATCTCAGGCATATATTTACGCAACTTTAAAAATTGTATTTTTTATTTTTTAATTATATTAAAAATGTAAAAAGTATAATAATATTCATTGTAATTAATTAAAAAATAATTAATTATTTCTATTGTGTAAGTTCCCTATATATTCTCATTTTCTACGTTGAATTCAATCAGAAAACGGACAGATATGTCCTTTGTTTGTAAAACCGTATAAATCAACTTAAGATATCAGGTGAATTAAAGTGTACTCATCTTAGCAGCTTCCTACTACCTATTTTGAGGGAATACAAAAGCGATCACAAATACAAATTTAGACAACTCCAAAGAAGAACCTTAGGTACCCCGGGTACCCATCGTCTACGGCAGAAATGTAGTGTTACAGCGTTTTATTATAATTCAGAAAAGTTGAGCGTGCCTTTTCAAATATTGCAATTCATGTAAAGAAGACATACAGACAGACATATGCATAATTTTAATTTTTGTGAATATTCTAAAAACAGACGAACATGCAGGCAGTACGTACGTATCGCCATTTATGTAGGATGAAAACTATATACTCTTCGAAAAGTGTTGGGGTGGCTGCTTCGAGCACTCAAGCTCTGATTGGTAAGTAAAATTGATTCGATTAATGTAGAAAAAGTAGTTGTTAACGACATAAGCTAATCGATACAATGTCTGTGAGCGTACGCGTTTGATAAATTTATTACAACAGTGAACGTTCATACTATGCTAATCGACATCGACATCTTCAACTTCGTCTTTTATAGTTATGGGCATTAGTTGGTTCCATGGCGAATTATTGCTATTGTTGTTGGTGGTCGTGGTAGTCGCTGCAGTTGTAACAGGAGCATTTGTGCTGATATTCGATGTGGTCGAATGGACGTTGGATGCCATAATAGAATTAGTGGAATGGCTCGTGGTAGTGTTAGTAGTATTGAGAATTGGGGTTGGCGAAGCAGGTTTGGCATTCAAATTACGCAACGCAGCCGGAGGAGGGCAGGATACTTTAGTTATCGTTATTTTTGGCGTTGAATGCATTAAGCGCGCAGCCGCACTACTCGGTGTTGGGTTGCCGTTTATCAATCTCGTGCTAACTGTATTGCTGCGCAAAGTGTTTTGCAAAAATCCGTTGACTTTTTGTAATTCAGATTCATTGAGATTCGCTATGTTATTAATTAAAGCGCGAGCAGTCGAAGAATTGACTGTTAATATCGTCTGCCTGACTTGAGCTCCACCTGATGTTGTTATAGTAGCTGCGCTTGCTTGATTGTTAAAGCCGGTATTTGCTATATTGTTATTATTACTATTATTATTATTGTTACTATTATTAGTAGTAGTGGGAGCAGAGGTAGTTGTACTCGTGTTTATGTGGTGATGATCATTTGCATTTATGTTGGGAAAATCACTTGAGTTCTCAAATACCTCCTCCAACGTCTGATAGATCTTCCGTTTGAATATGACTTTTTGACGAGTGTTCATTAAAGCCATGTCCGGCAGTAAGGCTTCCAGAAATCTGACATCAGCTTCAGAACTGGTAATGGAGCCGTTTGTTAATTTTAAACGTTTCGATTCAAAAGTTTCAGCTTCAAAATGCATCGGCCGCTTTGTAAACTTGCGCTCTTGTTCGCCGTCTTCCTGAAAATTAAATTCGGCTTCAGCTTCGCTAGTAGTAAATTCAGTTTGTGGCTCAAACAAACCGTTCAATTCATACTCTGGTAGGTTGGTGTTATTGCTATTATTTGCTGAATTTTGATTATTGTTATGTACAGTCTTTAAGACTTTTGGATATTCTTCCGTATGTATACGTATAGCAGGATTTAAAGCTTCGAAGGCTGACTTAATTTCTGCTGTCTCATCTTGAAACTCTTCTTCATCTTCTGCTTGCTCCATATCATCGTCTTCTTCCTCCTCCTCCAATTCATCGTCTTTAGCCGTATCCATATCATGCCTAGTATCCTCATCATAATCGTCCTTTCTATCACGCCCTTCCATCATTGGTTTTACCAAAAATGTCAGTTCTTTGTGCAGATAATATGGCTTAACACGATTAGGACCGCTATGCGTCTTGTAGATATTAATAGAGCGAGCAAACGCTGCTCTGATATTACGCCAACGCTCCTTGCAAGAAGCCACTACAAGAAAATGATTACAAAATAGAAAAAGACACATACATGTATTAATTCAAATGATAACAATAAAGGCATGGGAACTTAGTAAGTGAGAACACACATCGAGAAAAGTGAAAATAGCCAAAATACCGTGTTGTTAGTCGTGTTATGAGGTCAAAGAAAGTGTAAAGTGTAAAAAGTACTGAAAATTCAAAAGCTTCGATGGAATGACTAAAAATGTATGAGAATTAACAGATAACAGATATATGCTATAATGTGTAATAGATAACAGAATTGTAGACTGTGATCCTCATTACTATTGCTTTATAAAATATTGCTTGCATACCTATATGAAAATCACTAGACTCGTTTGTAAAATAACTTGTTTAATGATTTTTTGAGTTGCCGTTACGACCACTTTTGTATTCATCAAGCAGAAAATTGACTCGATTCCTAAATACCTTTGCATCTGCTACCTT
>CCAG010002204.1:0-45101 GCA_001077435.1 Glossina morsitans morsitans
AAAAAAAAAAAAAAAAAAAAAAAAAAAAAAAAAAAAAAAAAAAAAAAAAAGAAAAAAAAAAAAAAAATTTATTTATTAGAAAAATTTACCTCATAAAAATCATAATAATGCATCTTAATATTTAATTATATCGTACCACAAAGTGAGGTAAAATTAAAACAAAACGGAAAAGAGGAAGAGATTACATATGACTTACACTAAATGTTCTGTTATTAGGGAGACAAACATAGGTAAATTGATACCGTTTTTCAAGCTAATGAGCCCTTCTAGAGGTCACGGGAACACTTGACAAATATCATAGACTCCCTGTAGTATCTTGTCAATATGGCAGAGTTTATAATGTTTCCAGTTCGTTCAAGTGATTCTAAAGTGCTGCCAAATCTTATGAAAACCTAATTTAAAGTATGTATATTGGAAATGAACAAATAATTTTTGCTATGCATTGCTATGAAATGCAACACAAACTAATATTAAGGCCTTAAACACATTCACGCATTATTTCACTGTTGTGTTCATAAATCCCAAGTGGTAAACACAGTGAAGAAGCCGCGCTACCATACTATTTTATAAGAAACACTAAACAAATGAATATGGTTTAAGTAAGAAGAATATACCAAACATAATAAATGCCGAAAATGAATATATGAAAAACAGGGAATGCAAAGGTACTTTGGTTGAGCAATGAAATAAAGGATTAAGGCGACATGAGAAGATATTGTGGCAGAGCACTTTGTCAAAGTCGTGATACTAATGGAGGTTTTGCACGAACGAACGCATCTGCGCGAGCGTGAAAAATTTCACGAAACTGTGAGAATGACACTAAAAATGTTCAGTTTGCTATATGAATTCCCCGAAGTTTACAAAAATTGATTCCGGCCGCCCATTTCAGCTAAATGTGGACTTTTTCTCTCACTCGTATAAGTATATCTACACCAGGAATGGTGGTGGATTTAAATGCTCATATATGCATTGTGACTTATTAGGTAATTAGCTCACGGTAATAGCAAGCAATGCCGATCCATTTCATTTAAAATAGGCATTTCAACTGCGCGCAAGATCGTTTACGAAACATGCGAAATCATATGCATGCATGTGTAGTATTTCCTAACAAATGTTGATGGAAGAACTCAGTTCAGGATGTCAATAACATGCGGGATTTTCTTAATTGCATCGGTGCAATGGAAGCAAACGCGTAAGCACCCCATAGTGATGAAGGCGTTTTGGCGAATTCGGCATTTGGGCTTTCGATGCTCGTCTTTGAAGGGCAAGGTAAGCTGTGGGGAGTACATTTGTTTTCCTAACTGCGCGTTGGAGACCCTTAACAAAGCCGGTCTATATGAATCCAGGAAACGACGAATTTATTATTAAGACTATTAATGTATTTTACAATTTTTTAAGAATAAAGGACGAGAATTATGGACAAGATAATATTGTGGAAAGTGAATAGAAAGATGGGGTTGTCCTCTTGTCCAAGGAATACATCATGTCTTCCTCGAAAATTTCGCCGTGGGAGGCATATCAATTGCGAGATACTTTAGACTACGCGAATAATTTGCCTAAACACAACTTTGCATATATCTCCTTTCTTAGGTTAAGCAATTAAAGGCGAACCACGACTATTTTTTACTCATCTCAACATATATTGTATTTTTTAACTAAGGCAATGAAAGAATGACGATATTATTTAAACTCTAAGAAGTATAGAATTCAAATAAAATTGAAAAAAAAACAATTAGGGTAAATGTTATCCTGAAAAAAATTTAGTCTATTACTTCTGTCTTGATGATAGATTTAATTTGTAGCGGATCTACAAACGTAGTTTTATTCTGCGAATCGTCTCTTATATCCTGTTTTGCCAACGTTGATTTCACCTCCTTATTTCCCGAAGATAAACTATTTGGGTTTATTTTTGTAACCAAATCTGCCGTGTCAACGGACGGTGACGCTGCCTTCACATTTCCCTCGCCGTTGGCTACTTTAGTTACTGCTGCCGAATTTGCTGCTGCGAAACGTCGCGTGGTTACCACAGGTTTAATCGGCGGCGCTTTCGAATTGGCTCCGATAGCTGTAAAATTGTTGTTATTGGGATTGGAAGTATTGAAAGTCCCTGAACCACAAAATGAATAACGTCGCAGCACTTGCGGATGCTGTCTTGCCAGTATCGCGCGACGTTGAGCAGCTGCAACTGTTCCACCGTTATTAGAGACCGTAAAAGTTTTGTTACGTTCCGGTGGCAACATTGTTCCTACGTGTGTAGGCCCGGCGGCGGTAGATTTGCCATTGGTCAAAATTATATTCTTAGAATGTATGGTTGCAATAGTAGGCTTTGCAACTTTTATTGGCAATGTACCACTAACCGGAGTGGAAATTGTAGTGCTCATTACACTTTTAGGTGTGTTTGTGCTCGCCTGGCTTTTCGAAGGCCCAAAATATATGGTTCCCGCATTGGATGTACCAATTCCTTGCTGATAGTTAGTTGAATTCAATGGACCCTTTGGAAAAATGCGGTATATACGTTTTTTTTCGCCATCTTGCGTCATCAAGGTACCCCCGGTAGACCCACTTACTTTCACTACTTTACGTATAATGTGACGCGGTATTCCCAAAATTTCTGTATCCTTCACGAATTGAGTTGGTGTACTAGTCGTGTTAGGAGTGGCCGGCAATGGAGACGTTTGCTTTTTTGTATCAGTCACTTCTTTTGCTTTTGGCGATACGGCAACAGGATTTGCAATTTCATTAGCGTTTATTGTTTCTGGAGTTTGTTTAGCTGCTTGCACTAAAGCTACCAGTTCACGCATCAAACGCGACTCCTCAGGGGTGGTGGTATGAAAGCGTGGTGCTCCCGTTGGCGGCAATTCTATGATTTCATTAAGATTTGGGAAATTGCTGCCATCATCGAACACTTCCATTAAAGATTTGTAAACCTTGCTTTTAAAATTAAACTTCTGTCGCGAATTCATGAGTTCCATTTGACTTTTCACGGTGAACAAGAAGTAATCATCAAACTGAGTTGAATCACCACCGGCAGTCTGGGTAGCAGTGTCACTGTATTCTTTAGATTGATCGCAACCTACACTCTGGTCTCTACTTGATGACGCTTTAAGATAAGTCCCGATGTCCGTCTGCTTGGCCTGTGCGTTCTTATTAGCTGGTAACGGTTTTTTATTATTTAGATTAATTTTAGCAACTTTGACTTCAAGTTTCCTAGGTGGATGTATTGCAATTGGCTTTTCCTTAGTAACCTCTTCTGAAAAGGTTTTAACACGTTCAGCGCAACGACGTGGCCTTTTATCTCCTAACCTCACCTCTTTGACAATTTGTTCGTGCAGAGGTCGCTTGCAAGCTCTTCGAAAATGATAACGTCGTTTCTCCTCTTCCGCGGATGAGGGCGTTTGCTCTTCACTCGTAATAGGCATATTTTCAAATTTCGTTTGACAGCCATTTAAAGTGGAACTTGCTTGTAAGTCCTTACAATTATCTTCAATAGGTTTTATAATAAATGTTTCGACTTTACTCTGACATTTGGTTACAGAACTACTGCTGCATATATCTGCAATTAAGTCATTTCCTTCATCAACATTTTGCTCGGATAAGCTATTTGTTTCATCTGCACTAGTTGTATCACTATCAGTAATAACCTCCGTCAGTACTTTATCTTTCGATGTGGTGGTAACGTCATTGCCAGCCGTTACCGATTTGTCATCGAAATTCTTTGCTTGCCCACCGTTGTCATTTTCGTATGGTATAGGTATATACGGCATCAAAAACTCCAAATATTCATATAAATAATGATCATTGTAATTTGTTTCATTTAGAGATAATTGATGAACGAACGAACGATAAAGCTCTTGCCATCGTTGCTTAATGTTGATCTCTGGTATACAATTAAGGCAAAAGGAAAGAAATTGCAAATATTCCGAGGTTAGAAAATCATATCAAATATCTTAGTGTCAATGTATAGAATTTGGAAAGGTACAAATATTTAACCTTTTTCATATATGAATTAAAATAATGTCAAGCTTCGGTAGCGTATGTTTGTATGCGTTGAAAATTTTATTGGGCTTATGAACGCGCGTTCTCAGTAAAATTTAGGTCAAACATACAGAAGAATATAAAACTGAGAAATAAATATATTTGTCTCAGATCAAACTTCCTTATATCTCGCCAAACTGTTTACTTTTATTCTGTAATAAATATAAGCTTCTTCTCACGTAAAAAAGTACCATCATCAAGAAGCCGTTGCCATAATAACATTAATACATTCATGTTCGTATGCTTTTTACACCCAATGAGCAAATTTACAATATATACGATAGCCAAGAAAAAGAAACCGTAACATAACATAGCAGGCTTAGAGTATCTTCAAAGAATAATGGATGAATCTACGCTAAGTATTTGCGAAAGGAACTTTTCAAATTTTGCTATTCACAAGCAAGCCCGTAGTTCCCCAATTAGTTCGAACTTGTTCACTTAAAAGTGAAAATAAAGAAGTTTGCGAACTTTGCACGCACCCGTAGTAAAAGATTTTATTGCTCGTAGATGGTTTCTCTCTTTCTCTCTCCTACACATCGATTAAATCTAAGAAGCTGCGTATATTAATCGATATTTTAAGAAAATACACATCAAAATATTCAATGAATACCTATGAATATTATACGGTGACATTTTTTCAAAACTTTTTGGAAAGCCAAAACAGCTTCGCACATGGTCTTAACTATTCGATGTTTCTGTAATTTTTTAATACGTTATTTCTTGAACTATGTTTGCAGAATTTAACGAAGACTGTATGCTCCAAATTCTAATTTTGCACTCTATTTAAACGATTTTCAAAAGTCCAGTAAAAAGGACAGACACATTAGATAGTTAGACGGACGTTAAATCGATATACATGTGTCTTTGCTTCTCTGACCTTGTTTCCTCAGTATACCGAATAGAAAGAGGAAGTTAATTTAGCGATGGCCGGTTAGGAAGTCTTGCCGTCAAACATCTCCCGTCTACGTTACATACCCTTCTTTTTTATTATCCTTTAGGCAAGGATTTTTTGTATTTTTGCATTGCAAAAGCTTCGCTTCAATTCGATAAAATTGCACAGGATCTAAAAATCCAAAAATCTACTACCAAGATGTTGCACGTCTGCCGTATAAAGTACAATATTATTGATAAGTCTCCATTTATGAATTTTTCCGAGTTTGCCAACGCGTCTACGTGTCTACATGTAGTAACCATAATCTCGGCCATAAAAATAAAAATATCGGCTTTAAATTTAGTGAAAACATTGAAAGTTCTTGTACGCAGGTTGGTATTTGAGAAACGTTTGAGGAACACATTTACACAACCTTATAAACTGAGGCTGACACTGCATTTAGAATTTTTTGCTCGTTACTCATAAACTGCAGCATACACATCGATAAGAAGTAAGAAATTTGATATTAAGCTATTGTCAAATCTTCTTTGCTAACGCATCTCTTTCTGAGAAAATAAAATATAACAAGTCAGAAAGTTATATTTGGCGGGGACCGAATCTCGCATACCGACCACTATGTCTTTCGCATTGTACCGTCCAAGTTCTTTTATTTGATACCCATATCGCTGGTGTTATGAAGAAAAAAGTAACTGCGGTGTCTATCATATCCATTTTAAAATTAACCCATCCTTAGGCGGATAATCTATTTTTATTTGAGAAATGTACAGAACAGTTTTAAACAAAGCATAAAACCTCAAAAACGTGAAAAAAAAAAATAAAATTTAATTACTTGTAACTTTTGGTGGGGATGGTCTAATGTTTGACCTTTTGTGGACGTAGACAGTAGAGTGCTTCGTAAAATAAACGCAAAAAATTTCAGCCTTCTAGCTTTAATAATTTCCGAGTAACGAGCAAAAATCAAAAAAATTTTGTTAAAAAAACGGAGTTGCGTTCAGTTTACGCTCCACTACACGCTTCTACTCTGGCCAACTTGGTCTATTGTCAGTACCAACCTGCGTGGAGAAACTTCCAATGCTTCTACCAAATTTGAAGTTGATATCTTTATTTTTGCGACCAGGGGAGTGCTAATAACATGCAACTCATAGACGGACAGACATGGGTAAATCAACTCAGAATTTCACGATGATCAAGAATATGTATACTTTATAGGGTGTCTGAAGCTTCCTTTTGGTTGTTATATACATTATGGAAAAAAATAAAATGAGTACACCATCACCTTACAGTGATGGGTATAAAAATGAATCTAGATGCGCTATTATATTAGATCAGCAAGTCAGATACTCCAATTTTTAGTACAGATTGTATTTTATAAGTAATGAGCAAAAAGCCTCCTTTTTTGCTTTCGAAAGGTGAGATATTGTCAGTTTATATTGTACTATAGGCGTTTCCCTAAGTCGATTTGGTTCCATTTCTATACTTCCCTGCGCGTCAATTATTGTGACCGAAGGTATAATTATTGCAGACAGATGCACAGACGGACAGACTTGCCTAAGCAGATTCCGAACTAATCAAGAATATCTTAATTTATAATCAATTATTGTTGATTAACGAAGCTTTATTTATCTCATGATTCATCTTTTGTACTGTAATTTTTTAATGCATTACGGTCTGATTGATTTTTGTGACGTTTAAAAAGAAATTCGTAACTCTTTTACATTTCGTACACTTTTGTACTTTTTTCTCTCTCTTCAATTCGAAACACAGCATCAATAGTAGTTTGAAAGCCACTGTTTAACAACGCGTAAAGATGAATGCAAAATAGCCTAAAAGTTGCAACTATGTATAATAGCAAAAGGAGCAAATATTATTCCGGAATGGCAGTAGCTTTCAGTAAAATGGCGAATTCTTTCCAAGCAACTTAATTAGAAGAATGGTTAAGATATTTTCATTAGCAGAAAAATAAGTTTTGTTATTCCAAATTTTTATAGATTCTGTCGCTATTCGGAATCTCTGCCAAGACTTTTATGTTTCCTGCTTCCGAGAGACATGTGGCTTAAAATAAGTATAGTTTTGTTACTAACTAAAAAAAAACAATAAACATCTTTTTATAGAGTCGAATAACAAGCGCAGGCTTGTTATGGAATTAAAGCTACAATACCATTTAAAGAATTTATGAATAAGTTCCGACGTATTTCGAGAAAAAGCAGATTTATTTTGGATATTCATAATGTTGTGTCAGCATTTCACAGTCGATAAGCGAATGAAAATTAAGTTAAAGTGCAGTTGTTCGGAAAGTAAAAGAAAACTTTAAGCTTCTCTAAGGCCAATTGTCTTCTCAGTTGTTCAAATATTTTTTGGACACAGCGAAGCTATAATGAGTGAACTCGCATGAACACTTTTTGTTCTACGTACATAGAACTGTGATACCGTTTACAACAATGCAATTATATTTTTATTATATCTACAGGTACGTTTTGCTTGTTTCCTCTTTATTATAAAAGCTACAATGTTTGATTTGCATCCGCCTGTTATTAGCTACGCAACTGTGCTATATTGTATCGTTTACGAAGAATCAAGGAAAGGGCGGACATGAAGTTATAGGATCTAAGTTAGTTAAATGGGACAACGAAATGAATCAAAAAAGATTTTAAAGATTTAAATTTAAAATTTTGAATAAAACAAGGAGCTCTTATCGTAATTATAATCGACGGACAGATCTATGAATGGAAATGGCCAAGTCGATATCGCAGATTAAGAATGTGAGCTATTTAGTTTTAATGTGTAGATGTTCAGACAATCACTCCCGCTGATGGGAAATTGAGGTACTTCGCGATTCATTTACAAACTATCTTTCGTCTTTCGTTGCAAACTTAGACAAATGCTCAGAAAGCGATTTTTTTATACTCTACGGAAGTCTTAAAGCAAACATGTCACAAGTTACCGTTCGAAAGCAATGAAGTAGAAGGCCAAATAAAAAGCTATTTCTTACTTTCTAAAGAAAAAAAGCTTTACAGATCTCACAGAATCCCCGACTGAGCTCGATAGACTGTTGTGACGGATTGTAAAAATAGTTCTAATTTAAGCTACATCTTGTTACAATAAGATATTGCGATTATATCTTCAAAATCAAGGATTTTTGAGTTTATTACGACTGAAGAATCGGTCGTCCATTAGACAAACTGGGTTTGCTGATTGTCGTAATCATTCAAAAATTTTAATGATTTTGATATTCCGTTACTCTCTAATAAGAAATAGAAATGTGAGTATTTTCAATTATGAAAGGAACTTTTTTACCCTTCCGGCAAGGTTGCGTAAAATCAAAATAAGTTTTTAGTTTTCATAAAAATGAAAAAAATTCGAACAACAGCTGCTTATATACTTTTACTAAGTTGTATTTGAAATAAATTCTTAAAAAAATAATTTTATTCTGTTTGTAACTTCCAACCTATGATCAATTAATCATTGTGATGCCTTCAAAAAACATTGTGGCAGGTCCTCTTAACTAAATAATAAAAATGCAACGCAATAAACCTCTTGACATCGACACCGATGTAATTTTTCTAACTGACAACGAAGACTGACAAATGCAGAAGCAAAAACTGAATCCTAATTGGGCCAACAGTGACGCCAAACGCACTATTAACACATGCATACGAAACCAACTATGAAAGCCATCTGCAGTAGCAACAACAGTCAAATGCAACCAAGAAACGTACGAAACGTTTATGTACACAGATAAATATATATTAATAATCTACGGTTACAAAGCTATGCAAAAAAAGAAAATTGAAAAAAATACTTACGAGTATCGGAAAAGCGTCGCGAAATCTTTTGCCAAGCCGCTTCGCAACTCTTCTTATTTTGATATAATTTTGATTGACGATCATAAAGACAGGGGAAAAGCTTAATAATCTGACACAATTTTCTATCATTTTCTAAATCCTTATCGAAATTGTAGTCTGCATCAGTTTTATTCGTCGACATAACGTAAAAATATTAATTAATCACAATGTTCCAAAAGACAATCAACGCACACACACTGATACTAACACAAAAGCACTTTCTGCTTTGTACATTTTGGTAGGAAATTATTTTCTACATTAAGCTGACATATGTCATTATGTGAAGTTGCATTTAAGGGAAAATTGTTGCCAACTTTTCGACCAATAATAAAAATACTCATCTGCATAGTCGGCATTGCCAGATGCAAGTAGCACGCGCAAAAACTTCTTTTTCAACCATAGTTTTCTGCTCTTAAAAAAATCAATTTCAAACTTGCTGCTGCTGTTATTGTTGCAATTTGCTGCATTGTAATATACATTCGCTGTTACTCGCGTAATACATACTTTTTTTATGTCCTACTTTACATTGTTAAAGATTCCGATATATAATTAGCGCGACAGTATACATTCGCATTTGTCGAGGTAGCTTTAAAATTCATGTGTCTATGATTAAACGTATGGAACTCTCACATAATTCTCCCCCTAATTATCTAAGCAAGAATTCTACTTGATGTATACATCGTTTCCGATTTTCATACATGAAAGTTACGTACGTTAAAGAAACGCGTCTGCTTTCAATGCTTCTTATCCCTACTCACACATTACAATGGACAGAGGATAAAATCTTCATTACCTACGAAGTATAGCAATAAAAAATTGTATATTCTACTTTAAAATGAAGATCGTACTTGTAGAATTATAGCCATAGCCGAATAGCATGGTGACAAACATCTCTCGCTGGCGAGTAATATTTCGTCCCCTTCTTCATCCCCTTAAAAACCGAATGGGAAATTGCTGGATGTAAAAAAACACAACGGCAACAAGAGCGACCTATATATAAGTGGAATATTTGCGGAAGGCGAAATCGGTCGAGCCAAATCTGTATATATATGTTTGAAGAGGTTTTTTGAATGTCTCTCAAACGGCTTTTGGAGCCTCAGGAATGCAGTTTTGTTTTTTTAGGTATTAACATCTGAAAATGAACGTCATTATTAAGAGCAGCTTTACTTAAAAAATATGAAGTAAATGTATCTGAAAAGTTTCTAAATACTACTTGCCAACTACTGTCTAAGAGAGTAGGCCCTCTTAAGACTGTAACAGCCAAAAAAAGGAAAGAGTTTCTTTGGCAATGTTTTTTTTTTGGATGGAAGGAGAAATGGGAGAATAATATTACTTAAGCATACCTAACAGTACTAGAAAAATAAGTTTTTTCTGCAAAATATCGTACGCGCTTCACTAGAGAATGTTGTTTTGAGGATATAATAAAAAATTCGAATGAAAGAAATGAATATTGTTTGTGTGTTCGAAATAAACGCGTTTAAAGTGTTAACGTGTAACATGTTTTATATGCATATTTTTTTATTACAAAACATTTTTTATTATTTTTCCTATTGGTCTGCGACTTCAGGACCACAAAGGTACTATTCCAAGTTCACATTTTCCTTTTCTTTGGCTTCTTTCGAAGATTTAATGCTACAACCTGCGTGTTTTGCAGCATCTGTCAAAGTCCGCTCAATTTTCTTGATCTTCATCGTCGCTGCCAATGCAAAAATTGTTACGTTGGATAATCTTAATATCTATCTTCAAAACTTTCAATGATTTTTACAATATTAGTTGTACCTCCATTAAAAATGCACACAGCAACGTCAGTCGCTATGTCCAAAACATTTTGCTAACAGAAAAATTTACATCCGCCTACTTCCTTAAACAAAAAAAAATTTGCAGTAATAGAAATGAGGAGATTTAGCCCGCCGTCACGCCAATTTTCGAAAACCATCGGCTCAAAGGAATCCCTGAAGAAGCGATTAGGATCATTTTTACGTAGAATTCTTCAACGGCAAAATTTGGAATGAACCGGAAAAATACTTGGTCAAAAAGTTATAAATTAGTATACATTCCATTTTGAAGTTGATATTGGGAGCGAATTCATCATAGTCATTGTCATCATTTAGAAGCTTGACCAGTAAATAAGAATATTCGAATGTAATGGCTTTGATCCAAATAATCAAAATAAAAGACATATCGTAAGTAAAACGTACCATTTATTTGAAAAGTAAAAAAGAAACGAACGAAAGAAACCCAACCATAGGAAATCCGTATAAATATAAATGAAGTTTACGGGACAAAGCATAATCCCGCTTATGTAAACATTATTATATAAGGCATAAGAGCGGCAAAGTACAATTGCAAGTAGTAACTGTAAAATCATATTCTTTCACATGCACAAAGTTCTATACACGCGCGCTAATACAGAGGTAGTACGGATTAGAAGTTACCAGAATGTAAGAATTTTGTGCAAATACCATACCATAGCAAAGCCTTCCATGAGATAGGGTAGGTGTTACATTTAGTTAAGTTCGTAACTGAGAATAGGGTACAGCAATGCATAGCTTGAAAGCTAAAGACAATACATGCGTATGCATCGTGCATTATGCACGCAATCATCAAAGAACGATTTGCTTGCATGTATGTATACGTAGGGTATGTACCTAGCACGGATCATTGGATGAAGGGACGTAGATGGCGAACTTTACCACTGAACGTATTGTACTGAATGTACTGAAGTCGTGCATTGCTACAGTGACTCAATGCAATTTCTATTCTAAATTTACTAGAGAACTGATTTGTTTGGGCAAAAGACCATTTCAGTTACTTTTCGTAAGCCCAGAATAATTAAAAATAATAAAAAGAATTATAATTAATTAGCTGCGTTTAGTATCATAATGCAATTCTTTCAATAAATGCTCATTTTCAAGTAATATGGCGCTTGAAACATACGATTTTCTTCTGCCTTTATCTCCCGTCGTCACTGTTTTTCATAAAATGTTTAGTAGAATTTTCATGAAATATGATTTCATTTTGTGGATGAAAAAAGATACGAACTTGGTGTTAATTTATTTATATATTTTGAATAGAAAAAGTTTGAAGTTGTGTTAGTCAAAGCAATACATAAAGAAGTGGCAATTATATGACAAACGTCTTCCGGGTTACCGGAATAAGTTGGTAAGAAAAATAAAAAAAATAAAAAAAGAAAAAAATATTTTTGTTAAGACGACTTTTCAATATAACGCGTTATATGGTAGGTGATCGAAAACGTGACCAGATTCAATCCACGTTCAATAGGGTTCGTCCTTGGGGCAAAACACATCGATATACCAAATTTCCTGAAAATATCTCAAAACTTGCGACTTGCACGCAAAACACGCAAAAATATATTGACAGACTGTAGGCGGACAGTCAAGCTGATGGATATAATGTGTAATAAGAAATGGTTTTATCTTCTGAATGTTCTTCTGGATGTTGCATATATCAGCACAAATCTATTGTATCCTGCTCCATAAGTGGGAGAGGGCGTTTTAATGGGCGTTTCAGATCCCTTATACTGGACTAAGAGGGAAAAGAGCAGCTATTTAGCAGCTGCTGCAAATATCTGGTCTATCGGAAATATCTCCGTAGGTTTAAAACCGATATTCGATTACTGATAAAATAGATTGGATCGGGTTAACAGGTGTGAAAATGAGTTTTCACGCTTCGAAAGAATATAGTGGGTGCGGTAGCAGATCCCATTCTAGCGTTCTGTTGGTGTCGTAAGCAATTGAAAGGCGATTATAGGGCAAGTTACCGCGCAGCAATATCTCTCGTCCATGTCCCTTTTTTGCCGTTTTTCAAGCCGTGCAGAAATTAAATTGATCAGCTGCTGTTTATAGCGATGCCCAATGACTATTTTGCATAGCTTCAGCAGCTCGTAATCCATGGTTCCTTTCCGTGGTCTCCACAAACGTGAAGCGTTGTCTCCCTTTCGCAACGATGTAGCCGCGCCATGGTAAAGCTCATCATTTTTTCCGTTTGATATTTTTAGAATGTATCCGTTTCCCATCACTAATAAGAATCTGATGCACGAAAACTCTTTGTCTCTGACTTTTGAATTTTCCATTTGTCTCTGAGTGCTTTCATATGATATTCGTTTTCCTTGCTTCTCAATTATTTCATTGTACGTAAGTGCTTGGCCATAACCATATTTAATACTTCCCGGATTGACTTTGTGTTCGCCTGTCATCATCATCCAATCACGTTTGACGATCGGCATCCTCAATCATTTCTGGTCTCCCGAAGCGATCTTTTGTCTTCAATGTCGTAGTCGCCACTTTTGAAAGGCTTTAACCAATTTGTAGGCAGTGCACGTTCGCCGCAGCCCTCGTCAAACAAATGATGCGCGACAGCAGCATTTTTTGTCGTTAAAATAGAAAATCAAAGCTTCCCGCAAATGCATCCCCCGTAAAATAATCTCTGCATAAGAGACAAAATCATGGCACTTACGTTAAAGTTATAGCAACATGCGAGATAACCGAAGTTGTAATTGATTCTGAAGTGGAAGTTTTAATAGCTCACCACTTAGGTTCGTCGCGTCACGTTATCCTTCGCCAGCCATCAGTGTGAACCTCTGCTTTAACATTCCGAGCGCACAAAAGAGAGATTAGAAAATCGCTTTTGACACTTCATCCAGACTATGTTGCATGAGCTTTATTAGGAACTATTATTATTTATTGTTAAAATATCTCTTACAACAAAAGATGCAATAAATAAAGATTCTCTAACACATTATGTGTTTCCATTTATCCGTATTGGAAAAAAAAAGCGTGACCTATTAGATTTTCTGCCTTCACGTTTGGTTTAATACACAAAGTTATTTTTTTGGTTTAATATAAAAAGTAACAAATTTTTATTAATTTTTGATAAATTATTTATGGCTCATAAAAACACTACAGCACTTGACTTGTTGTCAGATAATAATTTTAAAATGTCAAATGGCCGGGGCCATTAAGGAGTGTTAAAGCCATTTTCGGAAGAGAGAAATCAATGGTAGACCGTAGCAGCCACTATGTTTAATGATAATTTTTAACGTGCTTGAAAAAAGCAATTAAACAAGTTTCAAAACAGTTTTGAACTTAAGCATATGAAAAAAAAAAAAAAACAGAAAACGAAATGAAATGAAATGAAAACATAAAAATGGAAAAATCTCGACTTTTTTTTTTTCGCTTTTGCTTACGATGCAATAAAATTTTTTGACAGTTTGTTGGTTTTTGTAACTGGGACCGGATTGAAGTATAATCATTTCGATATACTGTTCGCAACATCTAGGCATTGGATACTAGAGACTTTGTCACGAGACTTTGGCAAGTTGTCACTACGAGTTTTTTCGCACTCACAACCGAACGATGAGGATATTTTCATTTTGTCAAACCATTTGCAACATCCACGAAGAAGTTCCCAAGGCCATTTCACATGTGTATACATATGTAAAAAAAGTCGTAGCGACAACTTGCTTTATAAAAGTCTCTCTTTCTCTCTCTCTCTCTCTATATATATATGATTTTTGGCGAACAGAATTATGTTCAAAACAGAAAGATGGATAGTCGGATGCACTTAGATTGATTAAGAATATACTGTTGATCATATATATAAATACTGATCAATATTTCGGGGAATAGGGCAAATCGGCCAAAGCACTGCAGGTCTACAGCACACTAGAAACTGACAAAAACTCTATATTCAAAATTAGTATTTAGTTCAAGTTTAGTTTTCAGTTCGTGACTGATAAGCTAGGCATCGATATGATGAAGAGGTCTTCGATTGATTATTCTGAGCAACTAACTATAGAGACTATAAAAATATGCAAAACAGAGCTTAAGCGCTCTAACTTTAAATTTCAAATTTGAGCATTGTTTTAACGACAGAACGTTAACATTGTACACTTTGTTTTTATTGTGTCGCTCTTGCTAGGAAGGTTCTTAAGAGAAATTCAATGTAACACAAATGTCCAACAATCCATAGGTTATTCATTCTATGAGAAAAGAACAACTGAGTGTATTCCTAGTCGATTAAAGTAAACTTCGAAATTGTTCAAATTTTTTCCATAATTGCCCCATTTTTTTTTTTATACCCACCACTGTAAGTATACTGGGGTTGTACTCATTTTGTTCGTTTCCATAATGTTTGTAACACCCAAAAGGAAGCTTCAGAGATTTTATAAGGTCTATATATATTCTTGATCGGCGTGAAATTCTGGACGGACTTAGAATTAGATTTAGAATTAGAATGCGAAAAGCATAGTGGTGGATATGTGAGATTCGGCCTCCGCCGAATAAGTTTCTTACTTGTTTTTATATCTAGCCATTTAAGGGAGATACTCTGTAGATAGATGTATGATTATAGATGAAAGAGGACGATGTTTATTTACATTAGATGTGGTGAGTAAAACTTTTGGAAAGAAAGCTAAAATTGACTTGTGATTCGTTTAAGCTGAGAATGCAGATAACAGCAGTATTCTGTCCTTGTAAAGCTACTTTCTTTTTCTTGTTTATTGATACAAAAGCTAATATCGTTGTTGCCATTTGTGTGTGTATTTATGTAGGTATGTGTGTGTGTTTAAGCTGGGCGTAGAAATTTTTCAAAGCTGTCTTTCTAAGCGCTGTAGTTCTTGGAGCATTTTCCTTATGAACTTGTCTGTGGCGCTGCAGGCTTTGTTGCCGCCATTTATCACCTGCCAATTCTTATAAGGTTCCACCATTCTTGAACCTTCTAGATCTAGTAAATTCGGCTATTTATTAGCAGCACGTCTGTCTTATGCTCCGCTAGTTCTATCCCCATCTCTTCTCACCACGGCTATGCTTTTACAACTGTCTCATTAGCGTTCAGTTCCACCTGTGCAATGCACATTGTGACTACTACCATTGCTATATCGTCGGCAAAGCCGATAATTGTTGCACCGGCAGGCATATGTAGCTTCAGAACGCCGTTGCACATTATGTTACACAGGAGCGGGTCAAAGATTGATCCCTATGTGACGGCGGCCGTTAGTTTATACGACTCCTTCCCATTGTCGCTGTCGTACACCAACTTGCGGTTCGAAAGGTAACTTGTTATGACGTCGAGCATATACTTTGGAACCTGCATTCTTTTGAGGGCCTCCCAATTGTTCTGCCAATCCGCCGAATTAAAGGCGTTTTTCACGTCATGTGTAACCACGGCGCAGTATTCTTTGTCGCCGTCTCTCCATCGCTCTACAGCTATAGCGTTTGAGGTAACCGCCGCCACATGCTTTATGGCGTCTATTGCTGACGTCTGAGTCTATTCTGAATCCGTATTTGTTATCCGAGAGACGCAGCAGCCCTCTCCTCGGTCACCAGCAGCAAGCGTACGTATACGATCCTCTCTAATAATTCGTCCATCATGTCCAGCAGACAGATGGACTGATATGACGACGGCTCGTTCGGCGGCTTATTACTCTTTGGAATGAGGACCAACTTTTGCACGTTACATTTGTTGGGAAAGAGTTTATATGTATATATATATGTGTGTGTATATGAGAGAGAACAAGGAATATATGCTGCGACGCAAAGCGGAAGAACCTTGACTGTTTAATTCATAATTTTTTGCAACCAGAATTGTTCTACAGTCTTTTATATAGAATGTTCAGATTATCAGTTTCATTCAAGATTACTTTGTGAATAGATGGCCGCCATAGTGTGGTGTAAATGGTTTGTAATAAATATGAAAATACGAACATTTTTAGAGGTTGCTCTAGTTGTTTATCTATCATGAGTATATATGTGAAAAGATGACAATCGCTTGTTAACCAATTTTAAGCTTCCTACCTTCGTTTACTCGGAGACTGTGGCGCTTGAAAATATTTATAGGTCAGTTTGAATCATTCGGCGAAACGTCAGTAGTTAAGTAGAGAGAATTTCAATACATACGGAGGAGTTTAAAGATAACTCATCAGATAATGTTATCTCATATATAGTTTTGCTTGACTTCTTTAAATCGCAGAACTACTTTCACTTTGACGTTTATTTTCTGGCAACAATGTGTTTCTTATCTTTCATTACCCATTGTCTCAACTGGGAGGAGCTTCTTGCATAATAAACTTTAATAGCCTGCAGCATAAGTCTGGTTTTAACAAGGTTAGTAGTTACTTTCATTATTATTTTCTAATTTTGGTGTTAATGTATGTGGAAATGGGTAGAAAAAGAAGAAGAAGAAAAAAAAAAACAGTACACACGTTATCAAAATATTGAGAAAGAAAGGTGTTGTGAAATAAAAGGTGTGATTTTTCGAATTTTGGCAAAATCCTTGTTCAAAAACAGACTACTCTGAGCTGTGCATTCGACATGTGAACGGGTACGTTTCCATTTATATTCCAGGGCACGCGCAAACAAATCGCCATAGGTTTGTTTAGACCGCGATTTCGTTGTTGAATTTTGCACTTTTGTATACTCTTCCGTGATGTTGTTGTCTGATGTTGAATGTTGTCGTTGCTTTTCCAATTCGACATTCCAAAAAATTGTAATTTAAAGAGTATAGGGCAGACGTTGCGAGAAAGGTAAGTAAACGATTTCAGTATCAAAATTGCAAAATCAAAATTCGCATAAAAGAATTCTGTAGTTTTCTGATTATTTTTCAGTTCGTTTACCTTTTCCATATATACATATATACAAAACCAAAAGATGCTATGGGTAAGCTGCCTCTCGGTTCTGCGATGGATCGTGTGAACCGTATTAGATTGAAGTCTCGTCGAGCGTTAACGGATGGTCTAATCCTCAATCTCTACTACGCCCACCTATGCATCTCAAGTTAATCAAACATCACTAGCACTTTTCGTTTTTGACTAATCAGACAGACAGAAGGTTACGTACCCATTTAGCTCGCTGTCACAACCGTTCAGGAGGAAAACTTAACTTGTTTAACTTAAATTTCTCCCGCTGGGGGCGATGCGTACACAAATGTCCATTTAAATATATTTTGTAGTTGTCGCTCTGTTAAAACTATTGCTACAAAGTCAAAACGAACTCGACAAGTGCCAAGTAAATTTTGAAAATACTTGCAAGTCATGAAGTACAACGGGGAATAAGACTGAAAAGTTGGGAATAATTTGTAGACGAGAGGTGAGTTTGTATATTGTGTTAACTCTTATACGACTTAATTGTTGTAGTTTTGTGACAGAGGTAATAACGTTATCATTAACAAATAACAACAACAACAATAATATTAACGACGTGGACTTGAAGCTGGCTACATTTAGTGATTGTTGTGATGTTCCATTGTAACTGCAGTCATTGCGGTTCTGCGATTATTGCTGTTATCGCCATTTCCAATGACGAAGATATTTTTCTTTGTCTTTTTGTTTTTGTAACTTTAGGTTACGTAACACTTTTCATTGGTTATGGGCGAATTGCCTTACCAAAACTTTTATAATTGATGACAACAATACATCGAGATGTACACACACACACACACACACACACGCACATAGAAATCACAAATTGAATATTTTGCCTATGATATTTGTGGTTCACTCACTGTTCGTACCTCAGAAAGACCCTGTATCAAAACGCACACAGAGTCGCTCTTAAGCAATTGGTTGCCTGATCAGGTTGGTCAGGCGTCATCACCATCATCATCATCATAATCATTATCATCATAGTGATCATCATCATTATCATCATCATCATCATCGTCATGTTAATCGAAGAATTTAGGTCAAACTCGTTTGTGTGCACACATTTTTGATTATTTTGAAAAGAAAAACTTCAACATATTGGCTTCTATTGCTTGAAACGCATAATATAATTGGTTTTCGTTTTCTTCGTTTTTTGTTGATTATGATTATTTTTACAAAAAATCATATAAACTTTAACCTTTTTCCTACAATAACCGCAAATTCTTTCCATTTTTTTTTTTTTTTTTTTTTTTTTTTTTTTTTTTTTTTACCTAATTTACAGTTTGCAACATAAGACGCAAACTTAACTATCAGCAGCTATTCCTATTGCTTCCCTCTGCATTAGTGTTTGCTGTGTGAGCAACTTTAAATAATGACAACAACAACAACAACATGAACAAATACAGCGTTGCACTGTATTTACATTGTATAATCCGTAACCTTTAATGTTATTTGTTTGTTTATAGCTGTGTATCTAAGTAGTAGATTTACAACTCCGATACCTAAGTCTCTGAAACGTGACTTTGGAGTTTTTGTTACGATCATCGATTGTAGAGGTTATATATTAACTTTGTCAAAAGATTGCTATGCAATAGCTTTCAGTTCTTAGTCCATTTATTCATCTGAGTCTGTCCGTCAATTCATTTTGCTATGCATGGCATCACAAGGCGATAATAACCTGAACGGAAAGTTAGAGCTGACCCCAATATCCACGTTACAATCGTAAGACGAGTGATTTGAAGAATTCATAAAATATATATACATATATATCAGATATCGTCAGCGACTGCGCTCCGATATAAAGACAATTAATTAATCATTAATTTATGACAAGTTATAACGTTATAAGCCCTTAGATCAGGTTAGATTCTGTTTTCACTTAAATCACTTATAGCGGATATTAGATATTCGTTTAAATCTAAAATGAACGTTACGCGTTGTTTGTTGTTGTTTTTCTCCATTTATAGTTAAATAATAATTTAAAAAATTTTTAAACTGTATAACGTAAAATACTCATACATATGCATGCAATAATTCAAGAGTAAAATATTTATTATTTTTTCTCTGGCTGTTCTAAGATTTTTATATATATATATTTTTTAACTCTTTATTTTATGCTTTTGACATTTTGCTATTATTCATTGTGTCAGTTTGTCAATTAAATTAAATTAAGATCATTTAGTTTCTTCAGATGCATTTATTTCACATTCTTAAATGAAAAACTTAATTGCATTTGAATTTATTTTATTTTGTATTTTATTGCACACACACACACATATATATATATATATATACATATATATTTATTATTTATTCCATATATTTCAGATGGCATTTACCATAAATTTCTGTTTAACATTTAATTAAAAAATTTTGTTTAAGTGTCAGAGCATGTTAGTTAAGTAATGTGTAAAAAAAAAAAAAAAAAAAAAAAAAATGACGTAAACATGTAAGAAAATTATATTTGATTTAGAGCGAATTTCAGATCCCTACTATTTGGACATTGTAAATGCATATTTTTTTTGAAAATCTTTGCGTTCAATTGTGCTCGCGTATACTCATGACTCAGGAAAGAATTTTTTAACTTCTTCCACCGACAAAATTAAATGTCTCTACGTTATGAAGGCCGGCTGCGGACGGATGAAGTAATCATCATACAATGTAAAATTGTTTACCGCTGGAAGACGTATTGAAAAAAAAAAAAAAATCCAAATCTCCTGTTCGCTCCCGTCCTTCCTCGGACGGAAATAATGAGACGTGGAGTAACTTGGAAGTAACTTGGCGATCAGCGATTAGCAGAGGTTTTCGTTTGTTTTTTTTTTTTTCCATTTTAGACAAAGTGATTGGAACATTTTCATTGGTTTCACCAAAGCCTTGCGCTAAATTGCGCTACACGACACATCTGCCACAAAATGTAAGTAAAATGGAAATTTTTTCTACATTTTAATTATTTTCAAGTTCATTTCAGTATCAATAATGAGAACTCGTTGTACTGAATCGCCATAATCGTATCTATAATAAATTTTTGAAAATTCATTTCTTTCAATTTTAGGAAATTACAAAAGGGCATCAAATGGCAATGTCGCTCGACATGTTCGCGTTATTGGATCTTGAACGTGTATTTGACAATGTTGCAAACGGTAGGACAAAAAGAGCATACTTCTGTCCGTCGCTGGTGGGTATGAAAAACAGAAAATTAATGAATAGCAGTAAATTTTCACGCATTTTAGTACGCATTCGTTACTAATGCGTGTTCACATAAATTTCATGAAAATGGGGTTTGGTTGCCTTTTTGAACGTTTCTTACGTATGCAGATTTAAATTATATGTACATTTAAGTATTCACCGGCATTAAAATAAATAACAAATAACAAGAACGAGTTCATTTCTGATTTGGTTTTAATCGAGCCGTCGCGGACTGAAGACATACTAAATTTTTCATATCATTGACTATCCACAGCTTTCGAGGGCGATTTTAGATCGAACCTCGTTTGTTTGTTGTGTCATCTGATATTGCGCAACTGTTTAGTTACAGGAGTACGATATTTTCTAAAATTTATGCATGAAGTCAATATTGAGCTATTTGTGCGATCAGCTGTGAAGGACTGGATCAATTAGCGATCTTATACGTTCTGGCCGCCCGAAGCAATTCATGAAAGCGTCGCTCAAGCAATTCATGAAGCGGAACTCAACTTCAACTCGGCACAATGTTCAATGCGTATTAGCTTTGAAAAGTGCTAAGCTGCCAGATAGCGCTTGTGAAAATTTCACCTAATCTTCACCACTCATTTACGAGTTATAGTATTTTCATTGATGCTTTACTGTTCAAATCCAGCACATTATGATAATTCGTCCGTCGCGGAGAGAACGATTTCACTGTTTTAACACGACGGTGATGCTGAACTAAAAATTCAAAGAAAGTTCGGAAAATTATTCTTGATTATCGGAAGGTGAAGTTTCAAGAGATAATTGATGTCCTGAAGATAATCAAAAGTCGATGTATCCGCTATTTTGCATGAGAAAATTGGTTTCCAAATACCGAGTACTGAGTATACTCATAATGGAACGAATGTATCGAGTGAAAAATCGATCGCCGCAATAGGAGGACTGCATGAAAGGCGCAAGTTTGAATTTGTGCCCCACCCTCCGTGTTATCTCGATGTGGGGTCGGTATATAGATGCCAGCATCGAGTAAATAGGTTTATAATTCTCGATATAGTTATCGACTGACTGTAACAGGTAGCGTCGTTACAGCTATCAATGAAGTATGTATTTTTTTTGCTATCGAATGAAAAAACCTTCGATCGTAGATCTACCCTCGAGTAATGTATTGAAAGGTAAAATAAAGTCAAATATCGTTTTATGCGAAAAGCAAATGTTTTATGCAATTGGCGGATATGAAAAGACTGCGTAAGTTCCTTAATAACAGCAATTTCAGATTAATTATTTTCAATGGCTTTATTTACTGCTGCCATTTAAGAAATGACCCAAATAGTGTACGCAGCACCAAAATGTTCCACGTAATAGTTAATCAATATTAGCAAGGGCTGCCATTAAATTGAAGCCTTAAACGCGATATATTCAATGGAGTATTCTATCAAAGAAATCTTGCACGATGAACTCTTGAAGAGTGTAAACGAAAAATTGGTTTCCTCCGTAAGCTGGAAACTGCCAGTTTCTAAATACGATAAATTGGTGGGCATATGTCCCTTAAAATCTATTTTGTCATGCCAATGCACGAAAGCAAAGCAAGGAGTATTGGCTTGAACTAAAACCTTACGTAAATTTAGTCTCATGGTAGTGAGGAAGCAGGGTTACTCCTGTCTCTCAATGCCTGTCTTGGAACGATTGGGTGATTGGCCAACCTGCAGTCGACTTTTCATACGCACTTGACTGAAGTAGCAACGAAGTGGCAGCATTTATCGTTATTTGCTCCATGAATATAATTTTGTATATTTGCATTTTTTCACAATTAAGGTAAACATCTACATGCACTCACTTTAGTTTACATTTACATTTTAATTCATTAAAAATAATTCTGTTTGGATTATTGTTTTCCTTATTTGATTGTTTACTTTCTTACTCTTCTTTTCATTTCTTTTGTTTGTGTTTATGTTTTCATTTACACATCAATGATATCCCAACTATTTCGTCGTGAATGCGACGAGTAAAAATCTTGTTTCGATTTGACAGCAATCGTATCGTATCGTACTTACTCTCGGGAAAGTCTCTCAAACCGAGCATGTACTCGGTAGCGACAGCCGTCACTACTAGTTGTTCGCCAATCTCAAAGGGATGCTCAAATTAGAATGAATGACTTGGATCAAATTGATGATGAGGTCATTGCGCTTACTGGGACGTATTTTTGATGATCTTGGAAAATTTGTCTATAGAAAATGCATCAAAATATTGAAAAAGAAGTCTTACAGTGGTCCAGATGACTGGTAAAAGGGCTGCTTTTTATAAAATAAAATGAAATTTTTCGTTAAAAATGTTTTCCTCTCACTTGGTCCGGAAGTAATTGATTTTGTATGTATTTTATAATACATCATATATGAAGCCTGCTGTATGCTTAGTGTTGCGTGGATTCACGCTGAGGGAAATAAGTTTTTTTCACTTGAGAACTTGAGAACTTCTCCATGCCGCAGCTTTATGTTGTTGTTTACATGCAAACTGCCGCATTATCTATTTTTCGAGTCACTATTAGAACGGTTTTCTCTCAAGTTTCTCAGGAGATCTTATTATTCCGCTTATTGCCGATTATTATTTTGATGGGTCTGCTTTTCTTAAAGTTTCTTATGACTAACTTTTGTATGTTCGCAAATATTTTTTATTGAAAATAATTTCAAATAATTGAGGACATAACTCGACTACACCGAGTCGAACAAATTTAACAACCCATCGATATGTTCCTTCGCTTAAGCGTGATATGAAGTTTGCTGAGCTTTCCTTTTACACGAGCATAGAGCGCTACCTATACAAAATATATACCTTAAAGCAACTTTTTCTTGACCACTTCGAGCACTTTGTGAAAGCAATTAGTAAAGTTTTTCTTTTCTGCTTTGTTATAAATTTTCTACAAAATTATTATTTGCGAAAAACTTCTTCACTGCCGCTGCTTGTAAGACAATGGACGAAGAGAATACCAAAATTTATGTTTATTGCAATTTTTATATGTTGCTGCCTAAAATTTACAAAAAAGAAAAAAGAGAAACTTTTAAAGTCCTTACACAGCGTAAGCATAGCACGGCAAGGTAGCTGTGTTGCTGCTGCATGCTCTGTTGCCTAAGTGAATGACTTTACGTGCGTGTGTGTGTGTTATATATGTAGAGTAAATTTCTGTTAAATGAAATTTATTGAAAAATATAGTCGAGAGTATTAGCACAAATTATTTTCTCCTTGTCTTCTCCCCGCTGTACATGTGTACGTTCACGTACAGAAGCTACCGAAGTTTCAAGATTAACTTTTTCACATGTTATGTTTATATATATATATATATATATATAAATATGTAAAATAAAAAAAAAAGGAAAATCTATGATTCCGCAGAGAGAATCAAATAATAAATAAGAACACTAAGCACGCAATCACTTGCGCGTTCTCAGTTTTTTACGTTATTGCACAACAAAATATTTTGTTTTGAAGTTTTAGTCTTTGAGGACGAGGGGAGGACAAGAGGATAAATAAATGGCAACTCATTATAGTCTGTTGCAATTGCCAAAAAAAAAAAAAAAAAAAAAAAAAAAAAAAAAAAAACACGTATGTCTATAAGTGCACGCGCTAAATATGTTAGTTTAAGTAGTAAATTTCCGTAAAAGAGACGCGGAGACAGGCGGACAGACAAGCGAATACATTTTAAGAAATGCATTTCAATTTGTAGATGCATAAGCATACATACACATACAATACATAGGTTACTTATGGCCATGCGAAGGAAATTGTATGAGAATGTCTGCGCGTATCAACCCACGCGCTAACCTGTAACGTTGCTATGCTTGTTCTTGTTATTGTTATTGTTGCTGCTGTTACGATTGTTGCTTGTTATGTTCAAAAGAGCAGCAAATGAGCAGCAATTGCTACGACACACAATAAACATTTTTCAATGCACAATCCGACAATAGACTGTTATACAAACATGTATCGCTTTGCAAGATATCTACCATCTTATTGGCCTCTTTTTAGGTTATGTTAAACATGATCTCTTTTTCTATTCTTTTCTGTTCATATGTCTCCGGTCTTTTTTTTCTCTCTCTCTCTTTCTCGCTCTCTCTTTTTGAAATTTATCGTTACGCTGTTCGTTTCTCCATGGCTGTGGCTTTCCTCTATGGACAAAGTCCACAAAGTTTGTGACCATAGATTACTGCCATGTTATGGTACTCGATGACATAGAAACTTTCCAACGTAAGAAAAAATGGCAAGTAAATCAGCGAATGATTATATTCTGACTTCATTTTCTCTTAATGAAGTAACAAGGTGTCCATAATGCTCGAATGTGAACACAAAAAAACCAAAAAAAAAAAAAAGAAAAACCATATATATGAACCGTTATTGGCAAACGATTGACATGTGATTGGCTTGATAATGTTTATAATTAAGTAGAGTAAGTTATTTATATATATAAATAGGAATGTGAATGCGATGAAAAGTATAAAACTGCTCTTGAAACAAATTTTCTTTCCTTCATTATGATTGCTCCTGCATTTTTTGTCGCTTTCTGTTACGGTCTACAACCGTACGTTAGAATAAAATACCAATGATGGGCAGCTGATAACTTTAGGAGGTTACATTAAATGAACATAAAAACTAGGTTCTGCCTGGTCTTGTTTAGTAACAAATAATATTTAAATGAAACTGAAAAATTAAATTGTTAATCATTGGTCTAGAATCGGATCGATCGAATAGCGTTACCAGAAAGTCTTGTGATAGACGCAACTTTTATTATATGTATTTCAAAGGATTCAGAATCACTTTCTGAATCGATCTCAGCTTGTCTGTCCTTCCGTCTGCCTGATCTCGAGCCCAGGCATCTTGCATGTGTTTCGTCCACAGTTCGCGATTTTAGAAATATTTTGATGAAATTTGATACACTGACTTGTCTTGGTCCACGCAGCAACGATATCGAAACCTTTTCAATCACGTCGCGTATAATGCCTTTTTTTACAAAGTCATCATATGAATGATTACATTAAGCTAAGTGGTGTAGGACATTTAACGGTGGGCCGTGAACGAATACAAGGTTTTTACCTTTTCTTGTATTGATTTGTTTTTGGCCAACTTTTACGATTCAATTCAATTGTTTTTTGCTAAGCGATTTTCGTTTTTCGGGCAAATCTTGCCTTCTTTAAGCTTTAAAAACGTGGAAGTGAAGAGAGAATGCAGAAAATTTAATTTTCGATTACAAACCAATGAACGGAAGGACAGATAGGCGAGATTAAAACGACTCTAAATGCCTATTTTGAATCCACTGAGTATAACTAAGTGATTTATGAAGGTTTCCGTGATGGATATAAACCCGAACATTTTGGTATCAGTCAGTTTTGCTTCTTTTTATCTTTAATAAACATATTAATATTTAATTATTAGCTCTCGATGAGTCCAAGGAAGAGAAAAAAGCTCATCAAGTTCAAACTGTTGTTTGATTTGTGGACTTTAAGATTGAAAGATTGAAAATGTAACGAACAGCTGCTTCGACGTCATAATCACGATTTCAGCGCAAACAACAAATCAGGTCGACAGATACGTAGAACCATGTGCAGCCATTCAGTTTGCGTTCACAATTTCTGAATTTATTTGTTTCGCGTTCTAATGAGGTCTCTAAGGTCTAATTTTCGACATTTCATGGCGAATATTGATTCATAATATCAAATCTATCATCAAATCTAAGGATTTTTACTCAATGTGAACCCTTATGTGGATGCTTCACAATTGCCAAAGGATTTTCTCATTTAGTGGTCTTAATACTTATTAGTAGAGAAGTTTGTTTTGAACATGTACAGTTAGGAGCTAATAAAGTGCTTTGATATTAAAATTTAATAGAATTCCAAAAATGGAGTTAATCGATTTGGCAAATGAAGCATTCATATGTTATTTCAGGTTTGATTTTTAATGTTTTATGATAAAAATTAGTCTATAGGAGCGATTGAGCCAAAAGATTGTCGGTACGAAATTTGGAGCAAACAAGTGTACTTTTTTACACTCCAACATATATAGGAGGTACCATAAAATCCCACATGGAGAGAAAGTCTAATTTAAATTTTTTTTTATGACGGAAACGGAAGAATAATCAAATTTTTGCGAAGTAGAGTAAGTTTGCTAAATAATGTGTAATCTTAAGTGTATCATTATCAACACAAGCGAATAACTCTCCTAGGCGAAGTTATATAGGGCCGACTATAACGGATATTTTTATGAGCGTGCTACGCCACTTTCGTGACTTTACTTTTAGCAGCTTTTCTGTAATGTTTATTCCGAGATTCAAATCTAAATTCGTAATGAATTCGAATCTATCTGTAGGGGTTTTCTGTTGCGGGCTAAATTCGAAGCGAATCATGCTTATTTTCTACTGTGATATACACTGTTCAAATAAGAATATATATGCCCCGGTTCAGCTTTCTACCTTGGTTGGTTGTGTGTGTGTTGTTGTGTACTTATTGTGAGCGAGATCGAGTGTTCAAAAACCAAAAAAAAAAAAAAAAAATTAACGCACGGGCAAATGCGCAGATCGATATATGGACATACTTTGCGAACATGTCGACAGATACACGCAAATAGACATACAGCTGGATATATAGACAGGCAGGCGGATACGTCGATAAATACGGATGGCAAGTGAACACATCTCGCTCAATCGGACCAGATCAGTTAAAGAACGCGCTTACATGGCAACGTAAGCTTAGAATACTTTTGCTTTTTTCTTTTTCTGCTCATTGCTTGTAAACATAAAACGACAAAAGTGTGCACGTATGCTCTGTGAGTAATTCTACGGTGCCTTTATAGAAATGAGAAATGAAATGAAAAAATCACTACACCCACCCAATAAGAAATTCGGTTGTTACTGAAAATAATTTCCCGACTTTATTTTCTTAAAGTGATTTTGGTTAACTAATTAATAGTTGGCCCCATTGAGAACTGCTCTCTTGTATTAGCTACACAAAGGGTAATATGTTAAACATATGACAATGCATTCGAATTCCACAATGGAATGAGCGAGCAGTTTTTGCTTAGCAAAGCCCAATGTTTTCGTATATATAGGAATTTGAATTTTTTTCTCCGAAATGCCATCATATGCGCTACCATTACCGGTACATTCTTAATTCTTAGTCAATAATGAATCTATTTATTTATGAGTCCTACATTGAAATCAACCTTCGGAGAATATTGGGCGTATTTGTTGACTTATTTAGCACTTCTTTCGTGAGGCCACCCAAAAATCTTACTTAAAAATTTGTGCGTTATTTCTATGACTGTATGTGTAAATAATTTATTATGAATTTATTATGAACACAAGTAAATAATTATTTGGTTGGAATTGTGCACATACTCACACGCGTTGACTTTTACGTTTGAAATGCTCAATCAATGTTATCCATACGCCCCTAAGTATATCATAAATCCAAAGAATAAAGCTAACTTGCTAGACACGCAGGAAATAAGCCAGCATGCATATGTGTGCCGGATGTGGCTGTATTTGCTTTAACACTAGAACTATCGACGTTTTGCGTATATCTATTTCTACCAAAAGGGATCACTTTCTGGCCATTCCTAAAAATGAAGGTAGGGAGCTGAGATTTGGCACAAGTATCGCTTGATCAATTAAAAATCCAATATTAAAAAAATCATTGTGATTTGCCTACATACACGCCCACCGTAAGTCGGAGGCATCCTCCAAACAAAAAAAAAAAAAAAAAAAACGATAACTTTTTAATATTTTCGTTTAACTTTCGATTCTGTAAAGATATTTGAAATAACATGCTACCTAAATGTTCGTCAAACCCACCTGCTTGCTTGCTTCCAAAATGGCTTCGAGAGGTTTATTTCCACATTACTTCTAATAATTAATTATTTTATTTGTTCTTAGATAGAAAAAAGGCTAATGTGTGTTATGTGAGTAAATGGGAAATAAATTGGAATTCAAATTTTGTCGCCAACACTGGCCGTATCAGTAAGCCGATAGGGACTATTTTTCGACTGACAATGAATGTGACCCTGGCGAAAAATTTGGGTCACATGTTTTAAAAAATATCTTCATGGTATCGATGGTTATACACAAGAAAATGGAAAAGGTGTCGGCATTTTTCCAAGGTTGTTCCAGTTTCATTCATATTGTGGACGAGGACAAAAACAGATCACACCGAATATTTAACCTCACATTTTTAATCGATCAAGGAATACCTATGCGAAATTTCAGGTTCTTATCATCATATTTATGACTGTCACAAGTCAAGAAAGATAGAGGATCCAAATGATCCCTTTTCGTAGAAATAGTTGTATGTCATCAGCACTGCGAGGTCTTCACCAGCTAGGAGAAAAGTGATTATATGCATTTAAACGTCTTTTCATCTAAATATAACTGTTTTTTTGAAGATCGAAAACTACAAAAGGATCAAAACAACGTACTCGGTAGTTCTAGTGTTAAACCATCCTTTTGAACGTAATATTTGTACAAATAGTTGAGGGCACTCGGAGAGAGTGTTGCTTATTTCATCATATAACACGTTGTTCAAAGCACACGTATTGAACGCTTTATGCCAACTAATGCCATTTAAGACTATTTTAAAATGTACGGAGTGCTGCTTGGCACAACTCTGTTACTGAAGATTATGCAAAAATATTGAATATATGTTAAAGCTATTGGGATCTATCAAAAATGAACTTCACGCTAGAGCTTATTAAGTGCCTCTACAAGTGCATGAAGTATGCATTTGTGTGTTTGGTATCTGCTAAACACATACATAGGCGCATGTAGATGAATGGCAAACATGTTTACGGTCTACTGCAGATTCGGTAGTTAAAAGCACTGGTGTTTACATAGACAGTATAGTTTGATATGGGGAGAGTTCGTGCGTTTGCAGAAAGTCTGGCCACTTCCATCCTTGTTGTTTTTTGTGAGCTTGGCGCTGGCTGCTCTTTTCTGTTTTTCTTTTCTTTTTTTTTTTTTTTTCCTTACTACTTGACAATTCGCTGCAATTGTCTTCAAATCCTTTGGCAAATGGCTATAAAAGTTAAGTGTTATCCATGGTGTTATCCATTCATTTCATTTAACTATTACTTTGCTTTAATTTTTTGTTGCTTTGGCTTTTCCTGAAACAATAAATCGTTTCTAGTTATTTACAAAACGTCGATTAATATTTTCATGGAACGACTAAGTAATCTTCGTCAAGAATGATGGAAATCCCTCAAAAATACGCCTCAATATCCTCGATGATCTCCAAATCTTGTTCCTTGCAAATAGACCAGAGAGAAGAGCGAAGGTAGGGCAGCAATCTAAACTTCATTCACTTTGGCAATGAACTTGTGGCACGATGCGTTTGCTTCACCGTGAGTGAACGCAGTGCCAATTTGGAAAATGATTTTTTCTTGTTGAACTTTTTATGGAGCAATAGCGAATATGTTTACCTTTTGATACCTTTAGATCGTCGGTTATCTCTTGGAAGTTCTTTTACTGCGTTCAGGATCACCAAGAAATGGTTGTCTTCAGCTCGTTTTTGCTTTTCCAAGCACGTACAGAAGTTGCTCGCTAATTTTTTCCCAAGAACTCTTAATACCTAGGGACAGGCATGTTCTAAAAACCAACTGTATTTTTCTTCAATGTGCCTGCACGCGTGGTTTCACCTACGGGCTCTTTGTCTTTAAGTAATTTCAAAGATTTTTAAATGTTCCCAACGGGTTAATAATTCCGATTTTATTTTCGTTGCCCATATTCGCCCGTTGTCGATTCCCTAAAAATCCTAATAATTATAATAAAAAGTTAATGGGTTCAATGTGACTACAAACACGCCCACAAAATGAAAGTAAAATTCGCACGAGGAGCAACACTGCTGCAATAGCCTACAAAATAAGCGATTTTTTTTACAAATTTTTGCTGCGTTAAGAGGAAAAAAAGTAGGATGACAATATTTGAGAACTTTATTAAGTATTCGTTTATGTACAAAAAAAAAAAATTTATTTTTGAGAAATATGATGGAAGGCCAGCACCGGAGAAGGAAGACGTTTAATTTGGTAAAAAATTGGCGGCGGCGGCGTTCCCGTTTAATGTGTGCGTTTATTAGACTTTATTTGCGACAACAACAAGTCCGAAAGCTACCTTGTAATGAAGACGATTCAAGACAATTTGTAGGTGTAAGATCTTCGATATAAATTGAATGCATGAGTTGTTTTGTATCTGCGGAAATAATATATGAATGCTTGATTTGCCAAATCGATTAACTCCATTTTTGGAATTTTAGTAAATTTTAATTACAAAGCACTTCATTAGCTCCTAACTGTACATATTCAAAACAAATTTCTCTAATAATAAGTATTAACACCACTCAATGACAAAATCGTTTTAGCCATTGAATAATAAATAATTTATGTCAGAAGCGTGTTTGGTTAGGCCTATACTTGAGTACGCTTCTATTGTGTGGTCTCCCTCGTACAGGTGCTATGTAGACTCAATTGAATCTATTCAAAAGCAATTCCTGTTGTTTGCTCTTAGGAATTTGGGTTGGGATCCGTCTGCTTCTCTTCCCCCCTATGAAAATAGGTTGCTTCTTTTGTCCTTACCGTCTCTTGAAAAACATAGATTTGTTCTTGGCGTTTGCTTCGCAATCAAATTAATAAACGGCGCTATTGACTCGCCGTCATTACTTGGAGATATAAGTTTTAATGTTCCTAACCGCTTCTCTAGGCACTTTACCTTGGTTAAGGTTAGTCATTGTAAATATAATTATGAGCTGTTTAACCCGCTCAGAGTTGTTTGCAAGAACCTAAATAACGTCTATCACCTTTTTTCATTATCGGACACTTTAAAGTCCATTAAAGCAACATTGCTTAATACACGAGATTTGCCAATGTCGTACTTAAACTAGCTCTTAATCCTAAAAAGTCACTACGATTCGAAAATTAATTGTTGTTAACTATTATCGGTTGCCAAGCTTATGCATGTTTGCGATGGCTTAGGGGTTCATTTGCAACTAGGTTCTGTACCGGTTGTGGGTGTGGCTCTGTGCTAATTGTGTACATGCTTTTTTTCTTTTTTTTTCTTTTTTCCCTTTTATTTGTTTTATTGTACTTAAACTAAGTTTTTTAATAATAATTAATTTAAGATTTACTTTAAGAGTCATTTGAACTCGACTGTCTTTTTTTTAGTTGAGTTTCTGTATAAGTGTAATAAATAAATAAATAAATAAATAAATAAAAAGCCAATCTGATTAACTCCATACTATAATGTATTTTGTATCATAATAAAAATCCATTTAATCCCCTACACTATTTTCCCTCTCCAAGGGGACATCTGTAAGTTGTTCGTTTCATTTCATTATTACCGTTAGACGAGAGCTGTTATCGCTCACACGAACTAAGTACGAGAAAAATAAAATATAAATCAGTTGTATTCGAGCTGCCACAAGTGAAGATACTTATAAATCACGATTTTATTGTGAATTCATTTAAAAAAAAAAATGAACCGTTATAACATTAAGATGGAAGATGTTAATAGGAATTATTTGAGTAAAAAAAGTAATGAATCGGATGGTTCTTCAATACAAATTATTGGCAGAAAGCTCGACTCAGGAAAACGATTTTGCATATATATATATTCGGATGCGTCATCTGATCACAGCAATGAAATAACCGCAACAAATAATTCGATTGGACGAAAAAGTAGTCATAATCCTGATAAATGGGCGGAAATGTGCAAAAGCATAACAGCTGCATGACGCGCCGCGAATGTGCATTTGGTTTTTCTCTCTTTAGGGAATTTATTATCTGGAATGAACTAAATTTGGGGCTTCCGTAACAATATCTAATGACATATAATGACATTTTTCCGTAACAAAAGAATACTTGAGAGGGTGAGTTTGAATTAATAATTTGCTTTCACTTGCCAAATCGATTAACTCCCCCAATCACAAAAAAATTGTAGTAATAATAACAATTACTCCAAGTATATTCCATCTATTATTATCTATATGTCCTCAGATCAAATAGGCGTTTGCAATGACATCTACATCGTTCACAGTGTACATCGTAGACTGTAAATTTTTAAATTGAAAAGAATTTAAAAAAAAAAAACTTATAATATTTTATCATTTTTCTCAAATTCTTGTTTTATGGAGTTAATCGATTTGGCAATTGAAGCGTCCATACAATATTTCGAAATTTCTTTTGTTTTCTCTTTCAATTGAAATAAAAAAAGCCTTAAAGTATCTACCAAAAGATACTATGCTAGCCTAGGCCCTTAAATCTACCTTTTTCTCTTTCTCTTTCTCTTTCTCGATCTCTCTCTCTCTCTTTCTAATATTTTGAATTTTGAATTTTAATTCATAGACATTTCCCACAATTACGATTCAACAATTTTAAGTCAACATAATTAAAGCATAAAATTCTCTTAATTTAATTACAGGCATAACATTCAAATATCATGCTGCTAATACGAAACTATATACATATTTACATAAGCTAAGCAATTACGTAACAAATAATATCCGGAATCTCTTTCTCCCTCTCTCTCTCTCTCTCTCCCTCTCTCTCTCTCTCTCTATCTCTCTATATGCATATACGTGTACACGCATATATATAGAAAAAACAATTCTAGTGCCGCACAGAGAGACAACAGTTTTGATAAAGTTCACAAAATTTTATTACAATAAAATGTCGCTTTAATTGCGTGTATGTTTTAATCGTTTATAAGGAAACGTACACATAACTAGCTAAACGTAATTTATTTACAAGTGTTTTTTATAATATTTTGAATGTGCGGGCTTTAAACTGTTTGCAACACTTTCTGGTATTTACTTTTGAAATTTTGGGAAAAGTAAACATGCTATGCTTTTTAATGCAAACAATACAATTAAAGAGACCCGGGAAGAGTATTGAAGAGAAGCAAATAAAGAAATTCTTGGAATAGTTAAGAAAGACAAAAGTCGTCGGACAAAAGGCATTGACATTGGGGTACAGACATTGATGAAATATGTGTAATCTGCTTATACCCTTTGTAATGAAGAGTAGATTTCGCGTGAGACACTTTTCTACCCATATATAGTAGTTTTACAGTTTTAAATATCGCGTAACATTATATTTATGTCATCCTTTAAGATTGAATTCCACCGATTTGATATTGCGTTACCCTATCGATTTGGTTACATATTGAAGGGAAAGTGATTTCTGTTTGTTAGATCGTCGAACTGATTTTTACAAGATCTTTGAGGAGAGAAATTTTCAAATAATAATAAATGACCAAAAATATGAATGCAGGACAATTTTATGGGCAGTTACTGATTGTTGATCGCAAATATCCAAAATTGCCTTCACCTGTAGGAGGACATACTTTGAGCGACTGCTCGCTTTCCGTTCCTATGATGACTTGGTTGAGATGAAGCAGCACCATAACAATTTACAACCAGCTGATCCAGCTGATCCTCGTTATTTGTGGCGCCATAAGAAGTGGGCTTTATTGTCGACATGAATCGTTTGTTGGGCCTAAATAATACTGTGTTTGTTTTGCGGTTCGGATCTATCCATATCCATACGTCCACTTCCTTTACGATTCTGTAACACGTTCCTGTTATTGCTTTTTTTTTTTTTGAAAATAATTCAATTTATTCAAAGTTCAAAAAAAAGGAAATTATTTTGCGTATGATTCGACGCGATAGCGTATACTAGTGTGCAAAGTTTAAATATAGTGGAGATGTTGTAGCGTTATCAAGTACGATATGGTACTAATTACAGCCACTCTTGGAAATTTTGGAGAGCGTGAAAGAGAGAAAGACTTAGGGAGAGGGAGTGAGGGAGTGAATGAGGGAGGTAAGAATTAACATTTATCCTTACAAAAAATCTGCATGAAAATGTTTCCAATAGAATAAGGTTTTTGTGGTAACAGAGAGCAGAGAACTCGAAAATTTAAGCATGAAACTCTTGCCATCAAATAACATACGTTATGTAATCGATGATTATTGTACAGCTGTGTTTATCTTATTATTATTACTATCACCTGAAGGCTATATCTCCATATGTGCACTCTATTAAGTTTCCCTTTTTTGTGAATGTACATAAACGGGCGAAAACTTTTTCACTTTTATTGTTTCATGGAGTAAATCGATTTCTCTTGTGAACGGCCGAAATGCTCTGTATACTCTACATCGTTTGTGATAAGGGTCAGTTAGGTGTGTGTGGACGCAAATTAAATCCAGAAGGATTTTGAAGGAATCATTTGTTCGTCACACGTTGTGGGCCCGTTCTATCCGTCTATCTGATGCCTGCCCAAGTATTTTTACGTTCCACTTGGACTTCGCAACTTTCGAGATATTTAGGTGAACTTTGGTACACGGACGTATTATCCCATAAGGACATAAAATGAATTTAATTGGTCTGCTCTAATCACGATTCATTATATAAAGCCGTTGTTACATGAAAAATCTCCTTTTTCCTAACACTTATCGACAAATAGTATTTCGACCAAATAGATGAACGTAAACAGTCTCTGTCTGGTCTTACAATAAATAAGCCTTTATATGGCAACAAGTTCCACTTTTTAACATTTCCCGATGAGAATTGATACAAATAATGTTTTGACCTATTGTAGATTTACTGAGAAAAATTTGCCCTATATAAGTGTATTTTTCGAACGACTGACAATTCGTGGACAATGAAACACAAACGTGAATAGAACTGAGTAAATTCCAATATTTGATATTTTTTGACGAAGATCTTGGCCGAGTTCAAGTTGTTACAAGTGGTTTTGTATTTATCGTGATGCGTATCAAGTGACAATCTCGCGATACGAGTCTAACATAAATGAATCAAGTGTTCATAAAGTGTAGTCGAAAAGTGATTACGTAGCAGTTATATTTATTTTATTCATGTCCATACCATATCAGTCAGCCAGCCTGCCCTTAGAACTAAGTAATGCTATCTTTATTATCAGACCTGATATTCCTTAGACTACCTAATATACTGTCTGATGGATACAAAGTAACTATACATTAAAGGGAAATTGTGCATTTACTCTGCAACAATTGAATGCTTGTAAAGCATCCACATTTGTCCCCTTAAAAGACTTTATAATTTTGTTAACGTCATTGTCAACACCGTATTCTCGGAGAAGCGAGCATAAAGAAGCATAAAGATGTTCTCAACTATCGTTGAGAAAGCTTCGATTATGTTTGTGTTGGGAAATGTGTCTTTTAAATCACGTTTATATTTTATTGTGCTTAACAAGCTTCTACAGCTGACACATGTTAAAGCACTTGTTAAGGAAACCTCGGTTAGAAGGATGTTTAACAGAATCGAGCACTTAAACATGTAATAATGTCGTCACAGCAATAAGCGAAGGAAAGTTTCAAAGAAAAACACAAAAAAAGAAGAAAAAATTGCTTAAGACGACTTTTTTATCACTTACTTGAAATAAACATAATATTTATCAAGTAATCAATTAGTTATATGCTTAATAATTAATTCACAAGCACAGTGAAAATTAAAATGAAACATTTTCACATGAAGAAATCCAACAGTTACGACAGGAGATTATGATAAGATGAACGGTAAATGGATTTTATACTTTCCCTGTACCTACTTTCAACGGCAATTAATAGAAACTTCAAGTGATTTCTGCGAACTTGACATGGCTAGCTCGGAATGAATGGTCATCCCAACGATCCGAGTAAGAACTAGAACTAGAAGAGAACGTTTGATATCAAAAAAAGCTTTCGTTTCGAAATTAAGTTTTTAAGATTTTATCTCGGCCTGCAACTTCGCCTCTGGCAAATGATTGACGTGATAGGCGATACCTAACGCGATAAGTATTTATATCAAGTGCTCAATAAAGTATTTTATATATTTATTTACTATTTTGATAGATATCGGTCCGTTTGCATACATATTGTTACGTGTAAAATACATGACAAGCTGTGCTGTTGTCAGGTTTGCCGTTTTCATACTCTCTCTCTCTCTCTTTGTTCGTTTTGTAAATATTCGATGAATTTATTTTATAAATTAAATAATATTTCGATTCCATTTATTCTATCGAAAGAATTCAAATTTTTCGCTTTGTTAACATTCTGAGACATGTGTTGGCATAGTTTCCACTTTAATACCTGTAACTGCGACCTCCCATTGACGGTATCAATCTTATATCGTATCGCACCACTCGTATACATTTTGAATTTGCACTTGGCTCTTCCATTTACCGTATGTAAAACAGGTAAGAAGACTAAATTGGGTCACGTCGCACCATAAAATACCCTACACCACTCCATACTTATCCGTATAATGGCTTTAAAAAACGAAGCGTTATGTGGGAGGTGATTTAAAAAGTAGTCCGATCCGAACTATATAATCAATAGTGTTTGTTCTTTGGTCAAAACACGTCAGTTTACCAAATTTCATCAAAATATCCCAAGGCCTGCAGATTGAATAGAAGCGAACAAGACGGACAGACGAACAAGCATAGTTTGATCTAGTCAGAAAGTGCTTCTGAATCGGTCGCTTTATCTCAAGTTCTTCTATGTGTTGCATATATCCGCACAAACTTAATATATTCATATGCATCAAAAGTCGTGCAGGGTATAACAATCAGTTTGGTAAACTATTTAGTGTAGATTGAAAATCGTATTTACATGCCGCGACTTACTTTTAAATAGTTTTTTGGCATCTGCCGGCGAACAATTGGAGAAATGGATTTAAGAAAAAAGAAAATGATCAGTTTTGTGTTGTTACTCACTAACTTACTTGTCTTCACTTCATCGCTCTTGTAAAATGCTTTTCGCTGACCACTTAACAGTTATAAATTGCATTATTCACCGTGATATCCGTGTATCTTATAATGGGTAAAATGCGCATATATACTTTTATATCTTAATCTAAAGGACTGTGAGAGACTTGACAAGAAACCGTGGAACGATGTCGAAACCCACAGAGAGTATTACGCTTCGCCAGTGTGTTTTATGATTAATGAGGTCCGCTACTTGCAAAAGCAGCGCGCCGTATAGGGTACAAAGTAAACAACGTGTACAAAAAATTGATTTGTAACACTTTAGTGAGATATCGCCACTTAATGGATTGAAAAGCAGACACCGCACTATCCATCTATTATGTGTAAAAATATTATGCGCATTATAAATGTATATATAAAAAAGTGCCTGTGCATTGCAATTGCAATACTTGTTGCTAGTGGTTTATAAATGATAAGACAACGAGGAGTAAATGAGTAATAAAATTACCCGAATGAATTGGGCAAACAAACAAGATATTATCGTTGACTAAGTGCGATGATACAGCATTACTTGAAATTACTTATCCTTATTACTTGCATGAATAGTTGAAAAATCAAAGATAAGTTTAAATATTATTTAAAACTTTCTCTTTAGCTATTTTATAATGAATTCACGGTTCATTAGTTCAATGATTTTCTTTCCTCTTTGTAAAGTTTGCGCGAACGGATAAAAAATAATGACATCGAAGAAATAAGAAAAATGTAAACAAACCTACTCCATGACTTTTCAATGCGAACTTCCCCCAAGCAATTCTTTTACCAGTAAACTGCACCATCCGTGCGTACGTGAGATCGTGCATTTCAACTCCTTTGACTCGCTTAGCGTTGAATGTTATAAACGTTTAATTGAAATCTTATTTTAGAGAGAGATGGAGATGGAGAGGGAGAGAGATAGAGAGAGAAAGGAAGAAACGTTGTGCCAATCGAAGGTGTTAAGCCGGCCAAGTTAAACATGTGCAAGTTCGACTTCTCACTAAACGATGTACAAAATATGGCTAGATATTAAATGTTTCTTCAAGATATTGCAGAAAGCATATGCGGGTGTTATCTTCTATCGCCTTAAATGAATGATGTGTAAATGTAATTGAAGTGTCGAAAAATGTTCGGTATTTTGGAATGTTTAATCAGAGAGAGCCGAGAATGTTTGCCGGTTAATCTATCTGAGTAACTTCCACCTTTTTACCATTTAAAGCATGCGAGCAGCAAACATATAGAATCTATTCAGAATCATATATTCATCAAATATATATATATATATATATATTTCTTCGCTTTATGTGCTTCTCGTGATATTCCTTCTATTAGATTCGTGCAACTGCACTGTCGACTTACAACAGCGTGAGATTTCGTTCACAAATTTAGAAAATTATTTACAGAAACTTATTTTTAACAACACTTTAATTTTCTTATTCGATTTCTCCTTTTATGAATATCACCATTCAACTCTTTTTACCCTCCATTACCAAATCGTTTTGGAAACCATCACGAATGCCAAACTTATCTGATTCATTCCGCTTTTAATCTCGCGATATCTCGGAATATGTTTGATGCTAATTCTGTGTTACATGCTGGCTTTTCTGTCAATTTTTCGGTTGTCGCCAGCAGCATACTACAAAACTTTGCTTTTAGAACGTGAAAAGGTTAAGCATCGATCTTTGAGTCGTCAACAGTTTGGAAAACTTCCTTTTCAATAGGACTTCATGCAATTCTCATGCGGACCTCGTAACAGCATTTCGCTATATGGGTATATTCATTATACGGATGAGCTTGGCAGAGTGGAATAAAACTCATCTGTCAATGCTGCCCGTCTATGATCTATAAGCTATTGTTATCTTTGAATTGCTCTTGTAATACCAGGATTTGTAATAATTCACAGAGCGCTTAATACAATCCAACAGTGCTGCTGCTAGATATGGAAAAACTAAAAATGTATTCTTACTGCGTTGATGATGAATTCTCTGTATTTCCATTTGCGATTAGGTTTCATTTAAGGCTTGCAAGAGAGGAGACACAATGAAACCGTGCTTCCCAGGCATCGGGATCAAAGATGATGGATACATCGAAAGCAATGATTATTATAAAGTTACTTTATAGAAATTTTCACGCGAATCAGGCAATCGTGCAACTTATAATATATAATGAAGAGAATTCTATGTGTTATCAATGGTTTTCAGCTACTTATGCATATAGCTACTGCTTCCTGAATGGTCTTACGTGCAATGGAAACACAAATTTTTATTGAAGGGACGAGGTTGTGTCTATTACGACAGTCAGCTGAATGGCTAAGGAATCACAATCCATACATGGGCATTTAAGTGTATCCGTGAGAATTGAAATACTTAGCAATGTGCATTCAGGCGAAATGAGCAGCCAGCCTGAAAGTTGATCGAGTTCGTTCTTCAATAAATTTGTATAAAAAGGCCAAAAGTTTGTGGACTCATTATCGCAATATTTGATAGTTGTTTTGTTTATATATATTTTTCAATTTAAGGGGAAACAAATCCGTCAACTTGATGGGCTTGAAAGTGCGCTTTTCAGTTTTTCTTTCAATTTCTTTATTTCACTAATCAATCAAAATAATTTACTTTTTCTTTTTACATTAATATTCTTAAAGTTTCATTTTTTGTATATTGTTCTCATTCCAGATCTGTGCCGAATCGGTAAATGTAAGAGAGCACAATGGAGAGCTTGCAAGAGTTTAGATGCATTGGTCATTGGTACAAATATTGATAGTAGTAGTAGCAGCAGTTTTTCTCTATTTATTTATTCTCTTCTGTTCTCTTTTTTTAATTTTTCCAACAGAGTTACGCATTCTGATTTGATCTCGTCGCCTCTATCAATTGCTAGGATATTAAACATGAACATATGATATGAACACTGAACACACCGAAAGTGAACATGACAATTTTCAAGGCTTTTTGCCCATTGCATGTTTGTTTGATTATTCTTAAAAGTTAATACTACGACTACCAGTAATAATGGTTTCTTTAGGTCCACGCGATAGCATCAGTCATACCTAAAAAGCAGAAGAATGGCACAAAACAATTCGGTTGAAGATTATAAAACAAAAGAAAAAAATTTCGGGTTAGGGTTCGAGTTCGGGTTTTTTTTTTCAAAATCACCTTAAAGAGCTTCTCTATCATAAAATTTCACTTAAACTCATTCCTTCGTAACTAAAAAAAATTTAATGGCAAGCGGCATATACTTTTTGAAGTGTTAAGCTGAAATTTTACATTTGGTCCGTTAAACCATCCACTCTCTAGCACACACACACACATACACATACACACACACGGGTATAGATTGACATTGTTATGCGCACACATGTAAACGGTTTCTATCGTAAGTCTTAGTTTACACTAAATGTTCAATTGGTTGCAGTCTAATCTCTTGAAAATGCAGTGGTCGTCAGAAATGATGCCGCATAACTTGTACGCACACAAATTAAATGTGAGGACATAATCTGCAGTACAACATCTCTCCTTGTTATCCATTTATTCCTTTGCCTAATTCATATGCACACACAAGCTTTATATGTGTGTGTTTCGCTCGCGCATCAATTTTAATGCTGGAACGACGTTTAACTTAATCTGGAAATCTTGTATAAATAAAAGAGATCGCGAAAATTTTCAGAAAATCGAATCTTAATCCTGAAAAGGTTGCAATCCATTCTAGTTGTTAATCACCGCATGTACCACACAGGCGTTCGAGGCGACAATTTCCTGTTCTTGTTGAATTAAATTAAAATGAAAATCGACCAATACACGAACAAACGAAAAGATTGCACGTTGAAAACATTCAAGGTTAATTGTTAATCTAATTTATGTTTGTGCAACAAACAAATAACTATAGCTTGAACTAATTGTGAATGCACGTTTCGAAAGCAAAAAAAAAAAACTAAATAAAAAAAATAAAAAAAATATAAAAAATAAAAACATAAATAAATAAATAAATAAATAAAAAAAAATAAATAAATAAAAAAAGAAAAAATACATCAAACCGTAATTGTCCCTCATTCTTGTGCCTTTGAGAGCAAACCTACCAAACCACTGCGCACAGACACATTCTTCAACAAACAAAACACAATAAATTATATATTAACCACACAACGCTTTTAGTTTAGTCGATGTATCATACGTAGTTACGGTTTTCAGACAATTGTAAACCAGTATTAATCGGCACGTAGTCTTACATTGCCATTGGCCTTTAAAACTATAAATGATTGGATTGGCTTAGAAAAAATAATTCCCCGCAAGCCATTTTTAAACTAGTTTCATTATAACGAGAGAAGTAAAGGAAAAAAGAGAAAGAGATATAGAAATAGATTTCATTAGAAGACCTAAAAAGATTATTTCTCTGTGATTTTTTTTTTTTTTTTTTTTTTTTTGAGCCAAAGTTTTTAATTCTCACGATTTTCTTCATTGCCATAAGTTAACATAATCACTACTCACCAGCCAATAAAAAAAAAAATAAATAAAAAAATAACAAAAATAGAAAAGAAAAGAAAATAACAAAAATAGACAAAATTGTGCCTTTTCTGACCTTTGACGCGACTTGAAACGGTTTACATTCGAAAAAATTTTCCAAGCAGATCTTAATGCTGAATAAGCAAAACATCGTTATTCGTTAGACTTTGAGGACGACTACGTTGATGCTGATGATAGCGATGTACGAAATGCAGAATTAAAAGAACTAGGAGAGCTAGCTATCTTGTTGCGAATCTTGGATACCCTACGTCCCCTATACGCAAATCACTGCACTAAGTGTTTACGGTACGGTAACTTTTCGATCGATGTTGAATCGATACGCAAATATTATATATGTAAAAAGCGATTTTTTTTTTTCTTTCGTTTCACACTATTATGGGTATCTTAAAAGAAAAGAGAAACTTACCTTTTCATTTTTCATCTGTAAATCAAAAAATAGTAATAATGAAATATCTATGACGAGCACATCGGAATAGTGCAAAAGTCATGATAAACTTAATATACCTTTAATTGATAGTCGACTAGTTGGTATAACAAGCGAAGAGATTTTATTCGTTTTTAGGCGAATCTTGGATACTTATTACCATTTAAGTTAAGAAGAGTGTGTTATTTAGTGTTCGCCTGAAGCGTTATCTTAAAGAAGTCAACGCACAGGCATTTATCGTTTTTTGATAGGAGTCGTCAGCATTCTGTTAGAAGTCGGATTGTTCTTTGCTGCCAACAAGAGCATTAGAAGTTTCGTTCTTGCATGAAATGCGTGCTTGATAAAGTGAGCAAACTTTTGGAGCGCATCTGGTTCGCTTCGACCATAAACCTTACTTGTCTTGTGCTGATTCGAAACTCACGCAGATTACATACATGGCTATCTTTGTGTTACAAACAGAATGACAGATTTTGCCTATCGCTTCGCACATTTCATGGCTAATATAAAAAAAAAAAAAAAAAAAAAAAAACAAAAAAAAACAAAAAACGAAGAGAATCCTCTAATAAAGAAACCTTTAATGATACTTATTGTAAAACTTCGGTATTATACTTCTATTATTTTTCTATACTTCAAAGTTCATTGTGTTTTATTTGGCTGCTTTTGTTGTTGTGGTTATAGTTTCTTTCTTGGTGTGCAATTTTCAACAAAACTGATTTACTGAGTATCGGTTTTATTTCCTTTTGTCTTTCTCGTTTTATTCAATGTCTTAAGAGTTACTTCTTCAAGTTCTTTACTTTCAGTTGGAGCAGAATGAAAACAAAAACAAAAATATAATAAAGAAGAAAAACGTGCACATTATGTCTTTTTATCACCCTCACCCAATCTGTTTTCATTCTGAAGTCTGTCTTAAAGTTTCATTGATCTACACCAACAGCGACAGCACGATTGACTGAGTATTCGATTCTACACATTGAGATGGTAGATGGTAGAGCCGTTTTGTTAATGATGACGCATCAAAAATTTGGAAAACTGATTACAAGACTTAAACCCCCTTTTTCATATATTCCTTATTTTGTTGCCTTAACAACAACGTATGTAACGTTTCTTTTCTTTTCTTTTTAGTGCTTAATCCTTTCGTAAAGTTCTGTCCATATGACGAGTTTCCCGATCAAAGGTGTTTCGAAATTCGAGTGATGTAATTGTGTTTTCATAGTCGCCTTGAACGAAAGACAATGTTTTGTGTGAATCTATCTCACTACTACTACTACTACTACTACTACTACTACCAGTACTACTACTACTACTATAATACTACTACTACTACTAGTGCTATTAAAAAGACACTGAGAGTTAGTTGAATGGTTTACAAGCCCATTTTATGCCGTCAATCTTTACTTCGACTTTTCGATTTCAGTAAACTTAACTAATAAGATTTATGAAATTTTTATTGGCTAACCATCGCACTGCATATTTATTTTATCATTTTACTCCTAATATATTTGTCCCAATTAGTTGGTGGCATGAGCTGTCAGCAGTTTTGCTTTAGCTTGTGAAAATTGGTTGCATTTCTAAACCTCGAAGCATAGACAGCTTGGATGATTCACGGATGATTCTTCCCACGAGGCAACGAGCCGAAAGCACGGCGCACGACGGAAGGACTTAGTAGATATAGGATGCCTGTAGCCGTATTTTAAGTGTCCGGACGAGATGTTATTTTTGGCGGATGTGGGTTATGGCGATTTATTGCATTGTAGGTCATATATAATTACTGCTTAGCCTTTCGGTACAGTGAGCAAGAGCAACCAAGGAATATGTTCTAAAATATATTATGTTCTTTATTAGTAGGTATCTGTGGAAACATTAAAAATGTACGTAATATAGTCAGCATCGCGTATTATGGCAGCACCTTGTTAAAAGTGCATTCCGGCATTCGAAATTTACTCGAATTTATATGAAAGTTAAGAGTAATAAGGTTTGAGTTCGGTTTGATTATTATTTATACTGATAGACAAATAGTAGAGTAAGCAGGAAGATGGAGAAGGTCGGGCATGGTTAAATCGAATCTACCTTTGAAAATATGTTATTTGAATGAAATGCGTACGAAGTGCTTGCTAAGTCAAATTTCTATCTTTGTTTGGGGTAAAATGTAAGACACTTAACACCGTAAGGAAGTGGATCGCAATTGAGCCTTAACGAAGATAAATGTAAGAATAATTACATACATACGTTGCTTATTATATTCATATCGATTTAATTAATTTTAAATTAATTTATATGAAATCCAGACGGACATTCAGACAAGCAATAATCATATCAGAAATTTTAAAATCCTAAGGATCTGTGGTGTGCCCGATTTGATCTTACTAATTGCATTGCAGTATACAATATATTGAGGTATCTGCCAAGAGGGCGCCTCCTATCAAGAGCTAGATTGATATGAAGATGTAACACTAAGTTTCTTCAATTCTGATAATCATAAAAAAAACGAAATGCCCAACATTTTCACCTCTAAACATATGCATCAATAATTAATTCAATTTGATTACAGTCTTGTCGGAGGCGCACAAATGCATAAATTTTTTCTCGACCATAGCTCTCGAGCATAGCTGGATAGATAATGTCACCTTTTTCCAATTCAATATCGATAAGCTCTAATAAACTAATTAAAGAATTTCTCAAAGTGTAGCTTAAAAATTGAAAAATATTTAACGAAAAAAAAAAAAAAAAAAAAAAAGAACATCTAACCTTTAGCATTAATGGCGACTGCCTGCCTACTAAACTTACTTTTTTTTT
>CCAG010002205.1:0-25701 GCA_001077435.1 Glossina morsitans morsitans
AAAAAAAAAAAAAAAAAAAAAAAATCACGAAAAAGAACATCTAACCTTTAGCATTAATGGCGACTGCCTGCCTCTAAACACTTTTTTTTTTTCTTTTTTGTTTTGTGTATTGGCAGATAGTAATTTTCCCAACTTTTGTTTCCTTTGACGTTGTATTCCATTGGAAAAGTTTGGCGTAAATATATGAATGTTTGCGTGTTTATGTAAAATCTTTTGTATTTTTGTTTGGCGATAGTCGATGGATGAAAGAGGAAAATTCTATTGAAAAATCTTTTTTCGCTTTTTGTTGGTTTGTTTGCGTATAACAGTGTATGTGTGTGTGTGTGTGTATGTGTTTCCTATTTTTATTCCACATAATACACAACAGACAAAAATGACTTTGTTTGCAGCACCTTCGATGCAGCACCAAAACATGAGATAATCAAACAGTTGTGCCAAGTTTTTAGTCTTCTCCGATGTGCACATTTTTGTGTTCGTTTATTGATGTGTTTGTTATTCACCACTAATACATGGACAGATTTACTGTAGTGGGTTCGTTTGCGATTATTATTTATTTAGAAATGTGTTTGTGTCTCATTGTTTGTAAGAATTGTATAAACGCGCGAACTATATGTTGTTATAAGTACTTATGTTATGGCTGCAATTGATAGTAAGGAAAAAGCGATGGGTACAGAGAGAGAGAGAAACGGAAAGCGACAGAGTAGAGTAGATAGGAATCGTTAAGTATTTAAAGATGCTTTGTTATTATCACTATGAGAGTATGTGTGCGCTTATATTTATGTAAATATTAATAATTTTTGTAGAAATTGTTAAGAAGATTTCCTATACACATCTGCACTTTGTGCTTTGCCAGAGTTGCAGAGCATCGCTATCATCACCATTATCATCGCCATTATCGTCATCATCATCATCATCATCATCATCATCATCATCATCATCATCATTATCGTTCTCATCGTGACTATCGTCATTATCATCGTCAACAAGTCCAATTTTATCCATGTTAAGGAAGACAAGGCGTTGCTTTGTTTATTTATCTGTATGTACGTATGTATGTACGTATATATATATATATATATACATATATATTTGAAGTTATTTCTTAGCCGTTTTGTATGCATTTTGTATTGCGGTTTATTTTAACGGTGGCTACCTTTAAATGTATGGGTGAATTATTTCCTATGCAATCGTTTATATATGTAAGTGTGTGTATTCTTTTCTTTCATCTTTTTCTTTTCGTTTTTTTCTGCGGACTCTTGTTAAAGATGTGGCCAACAATTATACTATTGAAATTGTTTATCGGTTTCTCTGACTGTCTGTCTGTCTGTCTATCTATCTATCTGTCTGTCTCTCTGTCTGTCTATCTATAGTCTGCCTGTTTGTACGTCTATCTTACTGTTCGTGTTACTTGCTGTTGTTCTTTCGTTGTTTTTGTTATTTATGTTATGAGATTTTGTTTGAAGTTAATTTGAAATATAATCATGATTTATTATGAATTGTTCTTGAGAATAAACAAAGATTAAGGACTTTTGCCAATCTAAAGTCAATAATCTCTCTCGCCATGGATGGTAAGTACGTATTTAGAGAAAATAATTTTAAATTAGAAGAGCCGCCTGAAAAGTGATGAATGAATCGCCCAAAAAAAAAAAAAAAAGAAAGAAAAGATCAACAAATGAAAAAACAAACGCTTATTATTATCTTTACACGCTAAATATATCGATTTATTTATTTTTAACTACGACTTTTCATTGATTGTCTAAGAATTATTGCGCCTTATTAGAAAAATGCATTTCAAAAAAATTATTTCAATGTGCGATCGCACGTTCCCTTCTCTAGTATTCCTGGAGATATTTTATTTTATCACTTTCTGTCTTGCGAACATTTGTTGCTCCACGTTTATAAGCGGTTAAATGGATAATCACGAAAAATATATTGCGCCCGAGAGATCAAAATTCTTATTTTCATGCGACTTATTCTACTCGTCCTAATACGCATTAAGACGTGGAATTAACTAAAATTTTGCTTTGATGTATGTATTATTTGTATTATATTATGAAAATGAATATCTTTTTTGGATTAACTTAAACGTAACTGTTTAAGCAAATATCTATATGTAAAGCGTGCGATTGAAGGATGGTCTCAAACGGTTTGCAACATACCGAAGAAAATTTTAGAGGACCCCTACACTATGTACACATCAATTTCTGAATCAATTTAAGCATGCCCGTCTGCCCATCTGTCTGTCTATCTGTCCGTGTTTATTGTTTTCTGGTCGCAAATATGAAGCTTTCGGTTTCAAATTCGGCAGAAACATTGAAGTTCTTACACGCAAGTCGGTATTGAAAATAGGCAAAATCGGTCAAGCGACAAGCACCTCATTCATTATTCATATCGTAAAATAGATGTAGCGTTAAAAATTCCCACATCAATTCCGATTTCTACAAAAGTGAAGAAGAACGGCTAAGCCGAGTATTGACATTTAATTCTTATTTCTTTGTGATTTTTCTTTTAAGAAAATAACGGTGAGTATAAAAGATTCGGTCACAGCCGAGCATAATTTGCTTACTTGTTGTTTTGCTCATGGTGTCGTTTGTGTTTGTTACAAATTACTGCAATTTTTCTTTATTATCCTCAGCCATTATATGTGCATTGAAATCATGCAAAGTTCGCCAGATTTTTGTCTTCCTGTTTTAACACCCGCTACTAACGTTACGTCAAGAAAGTAGAATGTATAAAAAATCTGTTATAACGCTTGTCACATAAGGAGTACTTTTATTCATTTATTTTTTTTTAGAAGCCTTTTTTACTAGTTCTTGACTTCCCAGCCCATTATTTATACAATATAGGAGTTCAAATAAAACGAGAAATATTCCAAGCAGCGTTTTGACCCCGCTACAATATATATTGAGTAGCAAAGCAGATTCGAAACGTATTTATGGAGATGTAAGCGATACTGGAAAAATAAATCAATCGATGATTAAGGCGATACATAGCAAGCATGCATTTATCTAAAATGAAGATCGTGCTGGCAACGAAGTTTCAAGCAAGTGGGTAATCAAAAGTAGTTTATTCCTAGGAACAAAAGGATTTCATATTTCCTGTATAAGATCAAAGGATGCGTGCTCGAGGCTATCAAAGAGCACTAATGACAGATTCCATAGTGCAAAATGCTGGATGTAGATACGGACGTTAAACAACAGAAATTGTAAGTTACATTAGAGCATGCTGCACATAACTCGCACATGGAGCATGTGAACCCAGTCACCATCGTGCTGGAAAAATATAACATTACAATATAACTGGTAGCAAGGGAGTTGTTTAATTGATGTGAAGACACCGTGTTTCATAATAGGCAAAATAGGGTTTGACAAAAGATCACAAATAGTTCACCTTATTGCTGTGTCCACACCAAACGGCGAAGACATAACCGAAAAATACTTAAAATCGGAGATACGGAGGAGGAGAGTCGCCGACTTATATATGGAGGTTGCAGCAGTTGCTCACAAAAGATAGGGAATGTTTTTCTGCATGCGTTGACAGGCGCTCATCAAAATTCCAGCCGCTTTGCACGCGTTTAAGCTATTCTTGTAGGTCAATAGTTTGAGTTAACCGATGTACGAGCATTGAGCTTTGATCGAGAAAGCGGCAAGAACACGTACAATTCTATAGCCAAATACAAACGTATCCACAAATCGAAATCTTGCTCGCACATTTTTAATTTCTTAGCATTGAAGCACTAACAGTTTTTGAATCACCATCAGTCTCAACAGAGCTGCACCAACTTTAAGAATGCGTTCTTCATATATTTGTTAGCAGACTGGAATATTGAGCACTCAAGAGGCAAAGAAAAGTCATTAGGCTGTAGCTTCCCAGCAGCAGGGATTCCTTGAATACGGGTAATACTTTTCTAGTGCTCGGGATTTTACGGTGAAAATTTCCTTCCGACAATACATTTTTTCCTCCATATTCTAGAAGGCGAACAGCATCTATTAAGCCAACAAAAAATAATGGGTTTTCTCAAAAATGTACAATAACGTAACCTTTAAAGCACAGGACGGAAGGGAAGAGGGCTCCTCTTATATTAATGTGAACAAATAGTACTTGCGGCAGAAATCTATTCCCTTTCGTGAATGAGAGAGCAGTGCAATGAAGCGCAAAGGGGGTACCCAAGGGAAACGGGGACAAGGCCTCCTCCTAAAGGGAGTTTAGTTAGGTTTGAGGGCTTTATTAGGAAAGGCAACAAATCCATCTCTCTTATGTGTTATAACTGTAGCGTTAAGCAAGTGCGCTTTGGATTACACTGTAAACTTCATGCATTTTTTACAGACTTATAGTTTTTTGCTCCTTTTCTTTTTGCTGAAAAACGTTATGAATATGAAAAACGTCCCTTTTGTTTACACAGTTAACTGCTGCTTTAATGGTATATGAAAATAGTGTTTTCGGAGTATTTGAACAAGTGTTGGCAAATTGTTTTTTAAGTCTCATGGCTTTTTTTTAAAGCACAGTTTGAAACCAAATTTGTAACAGAAAAACACGCTACGGTTTTTCTGTGCTCACACAATTGCATATATTATGGCGTTGACGCTTGTCTTGCTAATGGTGGATTATAGCCCAACTTTTTCTTTTGTGGGGGGGGGGGGGTAATTGAGAATTTCATTCACTAGTAGATTGTACACACAATACGTGCATGTATTCACAGCTAAAAATGATTTAATTTTTCTTTTCTCATCTCCTTTTCCTTTGTCCACGTCCGGATTTTTTTAAGGATCACATAATATAGCCGGAAGTTATGCACAAAACGGAAAATGTCAATCGCAATGTTTCTCTTCACATTTAGCTCCGCAAGTAAGTTGTTGAACTAATCAGTTTGACAATTGATTAAATTTCAATTTATTTAATTCAATGACTCATTTTAGTTTTCACCCCTCGCGTAAGCGATGACTGTGTTGTACATCTAATAGAAACTGCTTCCATTCAATTTTGGTTGGTTTTTTCCAATTTCCAATGAATTACGGCAATCAACACTCTTTTGTTTGTATAGGGTGGTCTGTCTAATGAAGATTGACATTTTTACTTACATGAATGAATGAAACATGAATTAGTTTTTGATGATTCGAAAAAGCACGCACGTAAAGTGAGAATGAGGATAGCGCCCGCACAAGCTTCAATAATTTATTGCAAAGAAAGTTAAAATCTTTCCATATGATCCAAGGAAATATTCAATCATTCATCAAAGAAATTTCGCTCCCAATTTTCATTTCGTTTCGAATTGCGAATGCAATTTCGACATCGGAAAAATAAACTCAGTGAGAATGAAAGGGCTTAGGAAGGAAAGGAATCATACAGAGAGGCCAGACTTTGCAAGCTTGTTAGCAGCGCTAGAGTAATCCGCGAGGGAAAGATCGAGCGTCAATTACGAATACAGTACAACTCTCGAGGCAAACTCGTCGATAAACTACGCGTCTTCAGAGTACGCAACATCGCATAAGATATAACCGAGGAGGAGGAAAAGGAGCAGGCTGTTAGTGGCGCCAATTTATTAAAAATTCTTTTCCTAACACGTACTGGTAGCGCTACACTTCTTAGGATTATGTGAACGCAACGCCTCTGCGCTACAATTTTTATTATTGCATGAAAGTTTCGCGCAAACTGCCTATAGTAAGGTCGCCATTGATTATCGGAGTCAAATGCATTTCGGAGCTCACTTTTTTTTTAAGGTATCTGCAAATGTAGGGTACACCATCCATTATGAGACTTTTCAAACACTCTTGTAAGTCCAATAATTTTGATTTCTTTTAAGTTCATGTTTGCGCAAGCAAGCTCTCGAGCAACTTTGTTGTTTCATTTAAAAAAACCATTATTCACATCTTCGACAAATTTGCACGTTGCGGAAGCACTTTATCCTGCCTTGCAAGATTAAAAACCAGCAACACCGGTCTTGCTCATGGCATGAATTGGTCCCGAAACACTCATATACATCGTGTGGCATTGGAGTATTAGTGTGGCGCCGTTAGGTTGGGAAAAAGCTTGAAGTTTATGTTGTCCTTTTGCAAGTTGTAAATACTTTTTATAGCATCAAAGCTGAGAGTACCATTTTGCCACGAAGTATCTGAAGAAATGATTCGTCTTTAAATTTGAAAAAAGTTTGGAAGAGCTTTTCGGAAGGCTGCGATCTTCGTTAAGAAATAACGATATGAAGTGTTCGATGGCACGAAGAAGATCCATGAAGATACCTTCGTCGCAAGTCGACAACGGAAGTTCGAATTGTGAGGGGAAGAATTAGACGTTTCTAGATTGGTTTTCGGATCGGCAAAAGGAATTAATAAAGAGTGACAAGGCAAGCGATCAGTGTTGTACACTGATTAAATATGGAGGATATTCTTGAAATGTTTCTGTTCTACGAAGTCAGTCATGTGAAATGAAAAGGTAACGCATCTTGGACGGTAACTCAGGTGATAAGCGAAAAATTGCATAGAATAGAATATATATATATATATATATATATATATTATATCAAATAAAAATAAATTATTATAATTATATTTTATTTTTAAAAAATTTCTTCATATTCCTGCAGGAAACTCTCACTGAAATTTATTTAAGCATTTGGTGAGAATAAAATATTAAATCTCTCAAGATGATATAAACTATGAAAGGGAAACAAGTTATGTTTGCTACCAACCTAGCTTTCGGTTCTTTTCCTTCATAATATGCTTATAGTATATAGGCACCGTAAAGCATATTCACTTAAAAGCATAGAAGTCTACAATATGCTCTTGTTTTATCAAACGTTGAATACAGTCTTAGTTTAGTTTAGCAAAATTTTCACTCATACGAATAATGGGAACGAAAGATAAGGCTGCCAATTAACACACGCTACTACTGTCATTGATAACGAAAACACCAAAGTCCCTGAGATTTTATATGTTTGCATTTTGAGAATTCTCTCTGATATTAGTTATTAGCTAAGTGTTTCAGACAGATAGACATCGGTAGCGTGATAATGGTTGAAGTTTATGATAATTAGATAATATTTTGAATAGCATTATGTCCGCGTCTATATGATGCATTTAAGACAACTTTTTAATTGAAAATATAAAAGTCCTGTCGTTTGTAATTGGTGTCGTGACATATATTCACATATCTGGGAAATTTTACTCTTCATATACACAAGAATTTCAAATCGAAAGATTGCCTTCCATAAGTTTCTATGTAATATGTTACCAAAAAGTGTTTTCGGTTCTTCGAAACCGCTAGCATATAATCAATTGCAAAATCAGTAAGTGCAAGTCCTATAGATTATAAGTAAGTAAGTATATATATATATATATATATATATATGTGAGTGAGTATGCATGCGAATGTGTTTTATTATGCACAAAATGTATGAATAAATATGTCAATACAAATGCGAAATTTTCTGTCTGCGTATACGATGCGATGCTTGGCGGCGAATGTATGAGGCGGAGGAATTGTGCGGACGGATGCGTTTTAAAAGAACTTTATACTTTTGTTTCATTCATATAACATATTTTCAAGCATTTCAAATGAAACCGATCACGAAAAGTTACCATTTATGGTTAATATTTTCGGGAAACATATTTTGTTTTTTTTTTTGTTGCCGTAAGTGTGCATGTAAAGGTTCGTTTTGTATTTGTGCTTGCATATATATGCATATTTACATGCATATTTATTTGAGGCACATCCAGCGTTGTTTGCACGTTTCGTTATTGTGAGACTTCTGCTCTCTGTATCGAATACATGGAACTCGCTAATGCACATCTTTTGTTCTTTTTTGTGTTCTTTGTTGTTGTTGTTTATTTACTTTTTTTTCTTTTTTTTGTTTTCCTCTTGCTATTGTGACATTATAATAACAGCAACAACAACAACAATAACGGTAGCAACGTGTGTGCTTTACATTGATTTTTATCCTTTTTTTTTTTTTTTTGTTATTTTCTTGCTTATTTTCTCTGTGTGTTTTTATTTTGTTTATATAAATGTTTTGCTTCTTTTCTATTTTTGTTTTCCTTTAAACAAAATAATGTTCTTTGTGGTCCCTCTCATGGTCTCTGCGGTAAAGTGCAATCTTATTCAAATAGTCATTCAGCTTGACTCGGCAGTCAGTTCATATAAAGTGCGGCGTGCGGTAGAAGATTGTAAACTCTACAGCATGACTTTCTTATGTAATTTCCATTTTTGGCCTCAAGGTTTCGTTTAAATTATGTAAATCTCTGCAATAGCTTGCCATACTTAAGTTCTACAAAAAAAAAAAAAAAAAAAAACGAAAAAAAAAATTTACAGAAATATTTCATACTCGGCTTGAAACGAATATTCTGACGCCAGTCACTCGCATTTTTTTTCACATGAACATAATTCTGTCAGGGGGTAAATGTTGATGTAAGTCTTTCGAATAAGCGGCTTAATTGGTTAGAAACAGATTTAAATTTAATTAGTTAATATTAATGAATTAATACGATCCTATATAAATTGAATGAAAGGCGAGCCAGTGCTACCATTTGGACCATTAATGGTTTCCGCCCGCTGTAGCTATAAAATTTGAAGTTCTTTCGGCTTCAACGTGACTTTGGCATTTCAATTATCCTTTCATTTAGTTGAGTTCGAACACTGCCGTATTTTTGCTCAGTGACTGAGGAAATTCTAAAATCAATTTTCAATTCTTTTCGAGGGAAATAAGACGGCCGACAAAGATCAGTTGATGAAGAACGTTTCTGTCATTACGAATACCGGAATACCGGGAATTCATGCATTATGTCTGGAGTAATAAATTTAATACACCAGCACGATGACAAGTAAAGAAGTAAAGGAGAGAGAGAGAGAGAGAGAGAGAGAGAGAGAGACTTCATACATGCGAATGAAGCGCATCGCACGTAAATTTACACAGGAACAGACACACTTCCCCATATAAGATGGTTCTCGTTTACAAATGTTGTGTTTAAAGCGTTGGTGATTGGTTAGTTGGTTGGTTGTTTTAGGAAGCCTTAAGGAATTGCAAGAACATGATTGTTTTTCAGCACTCCTTGAAATTTCTTTTCGTTGCCGTTGTGTAATATTGCTGCGATTCTTGTTGTTTCTTGTTTTCTTCTTTCGCAGGGTAACTGCAGAGAATGGAGGGTGGCTTTGTATTTGTTGGTAAAGTTTGCCAAGTGGCAATAACAATATGCTTCACGAAACATGAAAATCGTGTCTAGAAGATCAGGGAGTTAAGTTTAAAGAAAACAAACGAAAAATATCGCTAAAATCTCCAAAGAGACAATAACGACAACATAGGCAGCTAATTTTGTGTTAAAAGAGTCAAAATAGACTCGAAAAAAACGTAAATAAAACAAATGGAAATTTAAGATGTCACCAAATTTCAAAGTGTACGAATTCGAAAATACTCCTTCACTTCTTATTGGGCAAAAGACAAACTTGCTCACCTACTACGTACACGAGTTAAACGTTAACGTAATTAATTCTTATTTGATTCAAGTGCGACAGCAATAAATTTGCCAAAAATGAACGTTACTTTTGTACGCGCTAATTGTTATGCGTTCAGGCTTAACTGATTGATGTGTGCCCGGCAAGCAGTCTTATAGTTCCTTGAAATTTTACAAATATTATTTTAAAACCGCGAGAATAGGCAGAGAACGCAAACATAGTAGCGAGGCATAGCAGTTACGTTTATATGCGTTTTGTCTCAAATCCTCATCAAACAAACAAATAGAGTTCTTTTAATAAAATACTTGTTCACTCACTCATCGAAATTGATTCTGCGGCAAACAATATTTACACGTTACCTGCTACGCCAAACTTGATTTTTTCAATGACGTCATTAGAAATGAAAATTGTTTCGCGTACGTACAGAATACTAGTTTACAATACAATACTGCTTGAGACGTGTACCGATGACGGTACACGCGATACGGTGATTAGTTGTTATTCAATGTTTTAGTTGCTAGTTAGCGCCATACTACCTGGGTTGAATGCCACGCATTCGATGCAAATTGTGCTCGAAAAATGTGAGCAATTTTAATAGCCATCAGGTCCAAAATACCAGAAAGACGGTGACAGCGGTGATTAGTAAAGAGGATCTCATTCATGCATTTCAATATCCATCGCTTTGTGGAAATACTACTGTGTCCGAAAACTACGGTGAATTGGTTTTTAACCGCAAAAATCGTTATTTATCCATTCGAATTAATCTCATTGTCTTCAGGACAATCAAAAAATATTCCTTGTGAATGATCTGGCCTGGCGGAAGGAGTTCTTAGTGCACAAAACTTAATTTTTGAGGGACTTTGGTGCGATTTGTTCGGTCTTGGCTAGATGTTAGCTCGACTGATCGATTATTTCCGGCCCGTATGAGTCGAGATTCAAGCCTCATGTGCTGTAATAATGCGCTTCATGACCGATTGTAACAACTTTACTCAACACAATCACACGTTGTATGAGTCGGAAAGAAATGCTTTCTGTGTCGTACCAAACCAAGTACAGCTGACGTTTCTCTAATGATCTTTATCATGTGAAATTTGACGCAGATGTCTATTGCAGTGCTTCCGATTTGGAAATAAACAAATATTTTTGAGGTTATAAACAAATCCAGCTTATTTTTCAGATCAGTTTTATGCAATATAAACTTATTATTGTTATATGAACCATTTTATTATGCAAGATATTTGCAATAACAAAAAATACATATCGGCGTTCAAAATCATAAATAAGGGGCCGAATTTCGCATACCTAGCCTTTTACTTATAATTATAGAAAAGGGAACGGGATAAGATTTATTTTCCATCTTTTTCCATCCATCAAATAAATGCTGATTGGAGGTGTTTGTGTTCACTTCAATAGATGACTTCTTCTACAGGTAAAGATTATAAAGAAATGGGAAATACCAGGTTACATAACGGTTGAATTCGATGGTTCTGACCTTTCACTAAAATGACCGTTTCTCAAAGTCGCACTTTCGAACTTCATAACTTTTGTTGTTTACTTTGAAGAAATCTGCCGCCGAAACCCACCAAACACATTCAGAAGCTTACGGCAATGCTGCTCCATTACATCCCAATTATCGGTTTTGATTTCAACGATTTTGATGTCAATAGCAAAAAACGGCCCGGAGAAACAAAAAAACTCGAAAACAATGAATTGCAAGACGTATTGGACGAAAGCCCAGCTCAAAGTCTCAAAGAACTTTCGAACTCAATATTTCTAGACATTTACATGCAATGGGAAAGTTCCAAAAGGAGGAAAAATGGCTACCTCGCAAATTGACTGAAAATGCCATTGTGGCCATTTGTCAAAACAGTTGTACACTGGGGTGCACCGTTGCAGCTCGATTGGGAAGTCCTGCCACACTCAGCGTACTCATCAGAAATGGCGTCCGGTTCAGATCGATGCAGCTGGCATGCGGCTCTCCAAAGTCGACCAAGTGCGAAAATGAATCGTTGGCTGCCAAACCAATATAAATTCCTTTGACACGATACCGCCATGTTGCCAGAAATGATGGAAACTACTTTAATTAATTTACATTCGAAATTACATTTTTTGTCAATAAGTGCCTTTTTCATGTGAAAGCACTGTCAAAATACATGGAATCACCTAATAGCTTTTTCAAGCTACTGATGTCTATCTGAAACACTTCATTGTTAACTAATATCAGAGAGAAGTACCGGGCAATGGGGCACCAGCAAATGGCTTTTTCAAAAAAAAAAAAGGAAGTAAACGACCAGAATTAATGCAACCTCCTAATATAACCAAATTTTTTTATATCATTTATTTTACTCACTATTTCTTGCCTACAGTTGAAGGAACAGTGTACGTTGTCTAGACTTTCTATCGCAATAAGGGATATAAACGACCACGCACATCGTACCATGTGGTGCATTACGATTATGTTTAGTTTTTTTCAAGTAAATAGACGATAGTGATTAGTTGATTAGTATATGAGGAAAATGGTATGAAGGAATTGCATGTGAAAATATGTGAAAATTGTAATATGGAACCGATAGAAATCGTTATTTTTAGCGATATTTCTTTACGATGTTGCATGTGTTTGAAAACTAAACTACAAACTTGAAATTAGTTCGCACTGCATGGGACTTCGTAAGTTACCAAATCGTAGGTTCTCCACACTGCTTATACTTGAAAATAGCCAACCTCCTTGCTAGTATTTAACATCGTTTATGTTGCATTATCCCCTTCGCCTTCGGCACACGTTCAAGTCGGCTAAGAGTGTAATATTTTGGATTTCGTTATTAACATGTAATATGGTATTTAAAGTCCCAAACAAATTTTCCGTGAATTCTATTTCAGAGTGATTGTGGAATTGGGGTAAATCAAAAATTTACACTTGAGTCCTGCATACTACGGTGTTCGATTTCCATTCCACTCAAATCAGTTTTGAATAAGCACTCAGCTGAATGGAAACAACTTCGTTTGACGTAAACCATAATCACCCGTAATCTGACGATCCAAAAATGTCTGTATGTTAGGCGATTCTGTCTAGTGTTATAGTAAATCCTGGAATATCGTAGATTTCACTTGTCAGAGGTTCGCAATGTTTCTAAGCAATAGATGCAACACGGTATTTGGATACAAGTGTGTCTGTTGAAATTTTTGCAAGTCTGCCTGTGTAATAATTGTCTGTGTCGCGACTGTGACGATTCACAAAAATTACCCCGGGTTTCACTAAAAATACATATAAACGAAACATCTGTAAATCTACTGTTACGTTATATTCTGTTATATTACTCTACACAAATGTACCGTATCACATTCACTTATGTTATATTATACTTACCGTAAGGCATATATATTATCAACTTATCAACTGTGCACATCAGAAATTAGAAAAATGCTTCGAATTAGTGTTTGTTTTTTTTTTTCTGTATAAATCTTTTGCTGCTTTGCTGAATTTGTAGAATATGTTATTAATAATAGGCGTGTCTGTTAAAAAGTTAGAAGTTAGAAGTCGCGGTATTTATTTCGATCAAGTTTTGGATTCAAGTTTGGTCTGTTACGAATCGTAAATGAAATCTTCCTATCCGCAGAGAGTGTGGCTATGGTAACGTTCGAGCTCATGATCAAGCTCTACGATCGTTGAGTTTCAATGGTTTTTGATTGAATTCTTGCGACGGACGAACGGACAGACAGATAGATAGATAATGCTAAATCGATTCCCCGATTTTAGTTAATTAAGAATTTTTTTGTTTTGTTTTGCGTATAACGAATAAATGAATAAATCCAAAGTGCAGTCCGGCGATAGGCACAAAAAGTACAAATAATACGAAGAAAAATAATATTCGCCGTAAAGCGAATTTTGCAAATATCAAGTATGACGACTATCGGGACATTTTGCATTGCACACCTATAAGATGTCGTAATTTATTGGTAGAAACAACGAATTCAGTTTTTTTTTTTTATTCGCTCAACCATTTCGTGTTATTTCATTTACAAAATGCGTGCTTTCGAACGTGAAAAATAGGTTTTGCAGTAAGTGCTTGATTGTTAAAGGCATTACATTGCAAACTACACGACATACTATTCTAGGGAAGAGAAGAGGATAAATGGAGAAAACTGCGGAAATGAAATATATTGGAATTTTAATTGCTGCGAATAAAAAGTTTCGCTATGTTCAAACTTCATATGAAGAAGGATTCGAAAACAAAGAAACTGGATGCTGCTACAGGAATTGAATTCAAAGACAAAGCAAGCATTTCGATGTATAAAGTATTTTTCTAAAAATGTCAACAAAATGAAACCTTTGGATTGGCTGTAGCGATCTGCTGCTGACCTGCTGGATTATGTTAGGAACTACTCTGCTAACATATCTATATATGTCATGCACAATGCATTGAAATAATCAATATTTGGAACAAACTTATTCTAAGAGATAACGCCCATTTTTAGCTGTCCAAGTATGTCACAGTCGAGTGATTGAAAATGGATCGACCTGAGACGAAACGGTTTCCTTAACTCTTGGTATTCTGCAAACGGGTACAACGACGTTTGTTCTGTCACATTGTGGTGACATGCGACCAACAAACCTTGATGAGGAAAAATGAATTTTCAGAAATCGCCGCAATGATGGCATGCATCACAGCCAAAATTTAAGTTCGAATGCTAAGGAGGGACAGCAAAGGTATTTATTTGCACTTCTACACTTTTACGTTTGCCATGTGAGACAAGAGGACACAATAATAAATTACTATCTTTTCCGATCTCTTTAGTGATTTTATACTCTTCATTTGATAACGTTATTCGCAGACAAGACTTCTGCTTGTCTGACTTGAGAGTTAAAACGAGTTTTTGTTGCTCCCGAAATTTTTTCATAATGAAAAATGGCAGAGTGCATAACAGTTTGCAAAGAAACTTTAAATGCTGCACTGAGTGAGAAATTGTGTAAAAAAATACCCGGTTATCCGATTATAGAATTCATAGCAGCAATATTTTTGATACGAACAAATCTCTATCCGAATAAATGCCGAGTAGCAAAAGTAATGCATGCATTTGTTCATTCATGCGCGGTCTGAGTGCGTTCAACAAACGGGATGGGTATCAATTGTTTGCTGATTGATTTTTCTAATCTAGGGATTTTGGGGGATTTGCTGAAAAGAATTAAAGAAAAACAATTTTTATTTAATTTTCATATTTTTCTCAGTCTTTAACAATAATATGATTTATTTCTTATTTGTTTTCTTGGTTACCCTTTCTTTCTTACTTAATAATTAGTAATTTTTATGCTCAAACATGTCCTAAAAATAATTACTTCTTTTTTTTATATATTATTTTTTTATTTTTACACAATTGTTGTTGTTGTTGTTGTTTATTTTTTAAATAAAAATTTTAAGAAACTCGAATAACAATTTTGTTATATAAAAATGGCAGTTGATTGTTGTTGTTTTTTAAATTATTATTGGGGGGGGAAAAGTATAATTATTGGTTTTGTTGTAAAGTTCTGACTTAAAAATTAATATAAATTTGAACAGATGACTATAACGTCATTAATAAACCAAGTTTGAGTTATGTATAATACATAAATATTTTCGTGTAGTGTAATTAATTGCTTTGAAATGGAACAATAGATGAAAATCTATGTAGAGTTACTCTGCATAGAAAATAAATTTCGTTAATAATATTTATTTAAGAAGATTTTTTTTTTTTTTTTTTTTTTTTTTTTTTTTAGCACATATGGAGGACGTTTTCTTAGTGAATTAAATATAATATTTTCATACTTTGTTTGTTGTTTTATTTATTTATTTATTTATTTATTTGTTTTTTTTTAAGCTTAAGTTTTTAGAGAACACCTGGAGCACAGTAAATAGTTGATAGTGAGATAAAATTACTAAAATTAAGGATGTATACGAATGAAAACAAACAAAAGAATACAAAATGAAAAAGAAAATTTATAAACCTAACGTTGCAAGAGTTCAACGAAAAAATTCATTTGAAATTTGATTTACTTCTAAGTAAAACTTGTTTGTATTTTCATTTGTTCGCTTATAACTCTAAAACTGTTTTGTTAAGAAGCTCAGAGCCTACGGTGTCAATTTTGCTATTTGCACGCTTTCAATAATAGGGGATTCGAAGAAATTGGAAGAATTTGGTAGAAGAGGCGGTAGAATGTTTTAAAATAAATTACGGAAAATGGGAAACAAAACAACAGAGTTTATCAAAAATCAAATTTTGTTGTCTACCAGCTTCCCTATTACAGCTATAAATGGAGATGACTTGCACAAAGCTTGTTCCCGTGGCCTTTCTTGAAAGCGCTCAGTAATGGAAATGGAAAGCGTTGCACTAATTTCCTTTTGTTTTTTTTTTTTTTTTTTTTTATTAAAAGGCAGAGATTATAAACTTGAGAGCCTCGTGATTAGCGACGGGATGAGTGGTGTGAGATTTGAGACCTGACCTGACAACAAATGCTTTTCGTCTATCCGCTATTGCATTCACAATTAAAAGGAAGCACAATTGCCTTATTCCGACGTGGTATGCTGCTTACTCCCTAAAATTGAGTTTAATTGCAAAATATTCAAAAAAAAAAAAAAAAAAAACGCTGAACGTGTTTGGCGCACTATACTATCTTTACCGATTCGCTTCCGGTTTTATTGCATTTTATTTATCCTTTATTTACTAACAAATTTATAATATATAATAATTTGTTTGAAAGATAGGTTTTGCCTAAATTAGGACGGACGGCTTAGAATGGCGGTAAAATTTTTAACAGGCTCCGATTTGCTGATTTATACAATTACAACTAATAATTAAGCTTTTATTCTTATTTTTTTAGAGCAGGTATAAAGCTTGTTTTCATCTAAAAAAAAAAAAATATATATATATATATATATATATATATATATATATATATATGTAAAAAAAAATAAATAGAAATTAAATAAGAAATTAAAGGAATATTAAACAAATAGGAAAGTTTCTTCCGCTTTAAAGCGAATTCCATATACCAACCACTTTCGTAAGTCTTTCGATAACGATGAGAATGCGAAAGAGCATTTTCAAGGACGAATTTAGGGGCGCCGTTAACAAATATTCCACATTTACTGAGGATTGTGTTTCAAACCTATCTTATGGTTATGAATGATACCCTTTTATCAAACTTGATGCTTGGAGTTCCAAGCTTGGAGTTCCAAGCTTTTCCAATGCGTCAATTTCCAACGGTCCGACTGAATTCTTATGCTTCGGATAACAAAAAACGATTGGACAAATGCACAGACAGACAAATGTACGAACAAGGGCATATACGATATCTTTGGTAATCCGTGTGCTATATAAACGGAATTATAAAATTATTAGACCTGCTCGGTGATCGGCATAATCAGAGAAATGAATATATAATAAGCAAAAAATATGTTAAGACTAAAACGGCAGCACATTTCATTTTCAACAAAGTACTCTGTCATGTCTAAAATTATGAACTTAACTTATCTTCTACAACTATCGGTAAAGTGTAACGTAGAAAACTCGTATAAATAAAAATGAAGTTCGAAACTTATTAAGCAAACATTTGGTTTCACTCGAAAGCTTTTTTATAAGCAAAGTTTCCTTCCTCTTTAATCGAAATATATTACAAAAGTTAAACAAAAAAAAAAAGATTGAGCATTCAATTGCCTGGTGGTCACATGTCTTATGTTTTGTTTTTTTTTTTTTAGTTATTAATTATTTTACAAACATAAATTACAAAACTAATATTAGTTACGAGTTCAGAAATTTACTTATTTTAGATTTATACATAAGCCTGTCCTCTACTCCGGATGTCTTTCCCCTGCAGTCTCTCTACAAAATTACGCCAACTTACAACAGTTTTACTTGAGTATAGCCAAACGCTCGAAGTAACGCCCACCAGCATTGAACACAAATATTTAACCATATAAATTTGAAATATTGGCCTCGCTTCGGGGCTATTCGCCTTCACTACCGGGCATGGTATAGAGAATGGCTTGCAAATATCGCGATGCCACTGAATCATCCAATCGTCAAAATTATAATACTCATAAAATAGACAGCCTAAATAACCCAGAGCTGGTAATATGAAAAGTCCCGAAAAGAAACCGATGCGCATCATCAAACGCTCCAGTTTATCCGTACGTTTACCGTCAGTCTTCATAACAGTTCGAATGCGAAATAATGACACAAAGCCAGCCAACAAAAAGAGAGCACCAATCGATAAGTAAATGCATAGAGGTATTATTAAGAAGACACCTAAAGAGTGCGTATCCAGTTGACCGACAAAACACACACCAGATAAGATGTCACCTGCAAAAAAACGTATAGAAGAAAAAGAAATCCTTAAAAATATTTCAATTTTTTTCCATTAAAATGTGACGTATGTTTAACTTAGGTGTTAACTTAGATATTAAATATAAGTTTTTGCCGACCTTATCATTAGCACAAGCGCACGCACGCACTTTTCAAAATCACATATATGTAATGTTTTCCACTTGCCTTTAGTAGAATCTGGATGAACTTCGTATGATGATTCTTTTTCATCTTTGAGAGACGAAAGAAACATCTAAGTCGGGAAGGGGGCATTTATTGACTACTTTTAAGCAACAACGAGACAAAATTTAACCTGCGAACTTGCAAAGTTTCTTAACATCAATCATATCCGCTTACCCAATAATGTATAGTACGAAGGTTTTTAGCTTTCCAACAACTTTGTGTGGCAAAAATATTCTGTTGTATTGTCAAGAGAGGTTACACTGATAAATGATGCTTTTAGAGTTTTTTGAAAAAATTTTCACGATTGTCCGGACAAGCAAATAAGGCAGCGAGCACTAACAGTATCTGTTGTCCGGTACTAAGTAAAACAGCTTAGATCAACACGCTATCCTTGGATTGGCGGAATTTTGAGACATTGTTCATTCCCTAAGAGCATATGGGGTAATCCGACAACTTGGCTTTTGCACTCATCCTTGCCAAATGCATTTGATTGTCATACCTTTCAAGTCCCAGTAACAAAATTCATCGTTAAGTGGTACTTAAGCTCACTTTTGTTTCAATAGCTGCAGAATAGCTGCCGCATTTCATCAAGTCAACAAAAGCCAAACTCTTGCATGTAGTGCGACTATGCGCAGATTTCGACTTCTCTTCTTCGTACTCAGTTCAAAGGGGTATAAGTGATTGTTCCTGTTCCGCCTAATCGAGATATAGAAGCACAGAGGCCAGCAACGTGCTTTGCTGACCTCCTGAATCAGCTTTAATAGGTAGTAGAAACAATGCTAATTATTGCTTAAATCATTCTGCATAATTTATTGAGAATTTGCAAATATTTATGGCAAAGAGTAACTAAGTCACAAACTGTAGCAAAATGTACAATAAATTAATAATGATAATAAAAGGAAGAATCAGCAAAAAATTGTTTTTACTTTATTTTTCACTGATTCATGCACACTTTGTCAGACATGAATAATTGCAGCTGCGGCTACTCTCAAAATCAACGTAACTGATGACATATTATGCTCACTACAGGCCTCATTGCACTCAACCACTTTCCGTAACATTTTCCCGTAAAGTAACAATCAAATCAATTACGGCTGCTGCAAATAACTTCCAAAACCTTTCAATTGGCGTTATTTCCGATTGCTTCCTTCGTTTAGCGATTTGACATTGAAAACCTAGTTAGCAAAACTACTTCCCTCTGTACGTAATGGTTAGTACGGTTTAATATGATAAAAGAAATAAACCGAAATCTCAGCTGCATGGCGGACTGTGGGCGATACTTTTTCACTTTCGCATAAAAGACTCAGTAAAGAACTCGAATGATGAATTTTGTTTCAAGGTTAGTAAAAGTTTTACAAGGAGGCCGTTTGCGAGGCTTTGAAAATCGACTCAACGCACGAAACAAAAGTCGCGGTAACCTGCAAAATTTCATATCATTTTCATTGTTCGAACAATGGAACAACTCGAATGTTGTGCGTGACGTGTGTGAGCATCGCTGTTTGATGGGAAAAAATTTAATTTAATTGAAACTCAGCATTGGTTTGAAATGCTTGGCTTGTGAGAACGTTTCTTCGCCAAACTCAACAGTTCAACAGTTAGTGATCTACCGATTTTAAATAAATTCACGCACAGGCACAGACAATGCTTAGCGCCGAACAGAAATAGTCATACAAGAAAGGATTGCCAAGTGCTTGAAAATCATCCTCCACAATCCGAATGTGAGATTGAAAGAAGCAGTTGACATCTAAAAGATCTCAAAAGGTAATTTAATCATTATCCTGCAAGAGTGACACTGAACTGAAGTTCGCTAGATGTGGCCACCAACGAGTATTACTTGTCCAAGAGATCATTGCGGCAAGTGATTTTTAGGTCCTTGACAGAGTTATTCAGGACATGAAGAGCGGGACATGCAGAAGCGCTGGCCTGATTTTATCATTCTTGAAGGAGATTACGTAGAATAGAGTTACATTTTGCCAAACAAGTGTTTTTTTTTTTTGTTTACATGGCTTCGGGAATTGTTGACTGCGATCTGTTATGTGCCCATTCAATAATAGTAGTAATAATAGCATTTCGACATATTAAATTGAGGTGAAAAATTTGGATCGGATGAACTAATATTTTGAATCTCCCTCCCATATAAGCTTTCCTGCGGAAAGTAAGCGATTATATGATAGGAGCAATTTTAGAATAGCTGCGTCTCTTTAAAAGAAAAATTTTAATTTTACTAACCACTAGCTACTTGACTATGTCGTTCAGGTTTTAGAGACTTAGCCTTATGAGGGCTCACATGAGAAGCATGCAGTTAGAAGAAGAGTTTCATTAGGCATTGCCATCTCGGGTATCCAACGGGCGGCCTTGACCGACCATAATTCTTTCACTTGTTTTCATTTAAAAAGTTTAACTAGTCTCGGGACAATCATAAATTGTATGGCGATATTTGCTTTAAGTTAGATTTTCATTCACAACAAAAAAATATGAATAACAAATTTTCAAATCTATTTGAATAAGCGTCGAATTTTTCAAACTATTATATGAATAAGGTTTTTAATAGAGACATTAAACTTTCAAAGAATAATAAATAGTTTATGCAAAAGGTTTCCGATAAAACACGAATAATTTAAAAAATATATATATGCATATATATATATATATATAAAACAAAAACACAAGAAAAAAGAGAATCGAAAAACAATACAGTCAATCCGTTATGAAAACAAAACAAATTTGTCGAACGAAAACAAGAAAGACGAGTTTTATTCGACTTTAGTCTCGGGCCACTTAATATCCACCTTTACGCTCTGTGTATGCTGTTTAATCACAAAATCGAGGCAAGATCTTTTCAGTTTATATATATATATATATATCTATCACATATATTGTATCTACCGTTCATACTCTATATCGTATATATGTATAATCATATGTGGTGCGTGGTTCGCTAATCTTTTATAGGTAATTATTGGTAATCAACAGAGGACCATGTTGATGATGTGTGCTCCACCTTTCTACCTTAGATAGATAATCATTTTATTAGAAAACTGAGGACCCGAATTTGGGGAAAAGAGTGAAATGCCTTTGATAAAATCTTTTGAGCTCATGAGCTCTACAAACTAATCCTGATAACAAGTGATAAGAGAAAATTTGACACTTCGCTTGCACTTCACACATAAATTTTGAGGTCGCGACTGTTATTGCTAGGAACGAACAGAAACACATGCTTATATCAACTCCCCTAACCACGCTGACCACGCTGAGTGGACAACGAAAGTGATAGAATGTGACAACATTTTGTTTAAAATAAAAATTAGCAAAATTTCAGGTACTTGAGGTGTTTGTGTTATCAATAACAGTAGTCTCTGTCAGTTAGCAGAGATTTAATTGCTTGCTCTTTCATTCTTGTTATTGGTATGGGCCAATGGGTTCTGTTAATGCTGTCGTGATAGGACGTCACTGCATATCAAACGTTTACACATCGCTGTGTTTTTAGGCGAAAAGTCGTTGCAATTCTATCGGCTTTAATTTTGAACAAAACTTTCGCATAATACATCTTGTCATGTCTGATCACACTTTATGGGTTCTTCGATGAAAATTTATACATTTCTAGTGAATATAAAAACAAAACGAAGCAATATTACAATAACGATATAGTTATACCTGTCTATTCATTTATTTATGATTCGAATATTTACGGAGAGAAAAAACCGAACCGAACGGGTTATATAATAGATAAGGCATTTAAAATTGCCTGAATGTGAACGCTTGCGTACATAGATACTACATAACATAGAACATAGCCACGTAAACAATATCAAAAATATTTCTCCTTAGATTCTCCTTAAGATCAAATCTAATCCATTATGAATGTTTCGAGTTGAAAAATTCGAAAAATGAATTGGAAAAATATAAACTCGGATAGACTGGGATTTTCGTTGTGATAGTTGTGTGTCAAGCGTAAATCGCCTTAAGATTCTTACAGCTTAAAAGGTGTCTTGTATTTCCAATTGCTAACAACCCACATAATCTAATAACCGCAGTTCGTTTCATCATTTGCTTCATTTTGCCTAAAAATATTAGTTAATGTGAATAACTTTCATAAAATAATAAATATTACCGTCCGTTAATATTATATTAAAATTCCTTTACTATCTATCAGAGATAGATGATAGTCTTCTCAAGTTACTTCGGCAACAAACATTGTTAGAAATGTTTGTTATTTAAGTGTACATGAAAAGACCATTAAACAAAGCATGTCTTAGAGGTTCCGTATAAAAAAATTGAGAAGAAGACTACTAAAGGAATTCTATAATTAGTTTATAAAAAAATGGAGAAGAAGAAGACAGGTCTATAGAAAAGTTGAGACCATCTCGCTTTTGCAAGTCGCATCGTATATATACATTCACATTTGTATTGCTACCTTGCGCATTCACAGTGTGCGCAAAAGGTTCGCTGACTCAATTACAACTCCTTGCTATCGATGCCACACAGTTTGTTTTAAATAATTGATAAATTGCGGGTGAGTGGTCGTGTAGGAAAAAGATTTCAACTAACAACTCAACGGTCTCAAAAATCAAATTCAAATCTCAAGTGTGGTAGAGTTTGCAGTGAAGCCGATAGATAGCCTTAGATGCTAGTGTTTTTTAAGACTTTCATCTTAGCATTTATTGCTCTGGCTAAATTAATAATAATAATAATAATAATAATAATAATAATAATAATAATAATAATACAGAATGAAAAAAAATATTTAAAAGGAGCCAAAACGGATCTGCAGGGAATATACTCAAAGCGGAGTGATTTTTGAAGAATGTGTTGTCATCATTCTAAAATGAAAAAATTAATGGAGTTTTCACTACCTCTCTGTCTCGCTTTATCTCTGTAACGAATTCGAGAGTCATTACAATTCTTAGTTCAGCACTTTCCTTATGAGATATTTCGCCAAATTTCCGGGTTATTGGCTTTACCAGATGGTAATATAATGTTGTGACTTCAACATTACTTGAGCTCAAGTCACCAGGTTGCCCGTACCTCCTCCTATGCAATAATGCACGCATTTTGATGCGCCTAAGGGTAGTTAGATCCTTACATCTCAGCTGCAATATTTGAACGTTAAAATATCGTTTTTGATCATTGAAGTTTTTAATTGTTTGGGATGAAGTTACGGCTCGACGACATCAACTTTCATTCCATTATGCTAAAAATGAAAGCTTGGTTTGAGAGGAGAAAAACTATCTTAACTATTTGCCTCTAAAATTTACGGGTCTTATGGCGTCCATTAAGTCAGCGTTCTCTCCTTTGTCTCATTCAGCCAATGGGCGAAATGGGGTTTTTTTTTTCTTGATTTGTAAAAAAGTTTTGTAGAAATTGATAGGGCGTTTTTATCGATCCCTTAGTTTAACTTTCACTTTGAATAGCTTTGATAATATTTCTCACTTTCAAAGGGAAACGTATCCTTAAAGCATGGGTTGTAGTAATGCTAATACGTAATTGGGCTAAGAAAATATTAGAGCACATTGAGAAAATAATATTAGGGTTGCGGTGCCTAAATTTTTAATTGCAAAGAGAAGAATGGTAACTCATTTTACGTACTATATACGCACGTATCGGTGGTAAGACAAAGGTAAGAAAGTTATATTCGAATGGGGCCGAATCTCGCATACCCACCACTAGGCTCTTCGCATTCCATATCTTGGTAGGTGGTATTATTAAAGAAAAATTAATTGCGGTGTCTACCATATGCATTTTAGAATTAAGCCATTTTTGGGCAGATAAAATATCTGCACTTGAGGAATGTCTTAAAAAACGTTTTGTCTTGTTTGCATTATGATAAATACGCATAAAACCTCAAAAAAGTGGAAAAGATCAAATTTAATCAGTTCTAACTTTGCGTGAGCATGGTCGATTTTTTCCATTTTCGTACGTAAAGAGTAGAGTGTTTCGTCAAGTAGATGTGGAAAACTTCAGACTTCCAACTTTTATAATTTCTGAGCAAGAAGAAAAAATTTTTGTTACAAAAAACGGAGTTGCGTTCAGTTTACGCTCCACTGCGGGCTTCTGCTCTGACCAATGTGGCCCATCCTCAATACCAACCTGTATGTAAAAACTTCCAATGTTTCTACCAAATCTGAAGTCGACCAAGAGACCATCAACAACAAGTATCACACAGACACACGGACGAACAGACATGGCTTAATCATTTCAGAATTTTACGCTGATATACTTCATAGGGTCTCTGAAGATTCCTTTTGGGTTACATTGTGTACACCATATAAATATAATACAAAAAAAAAACTGTATGAAAATTTACAGGGAAGAAATCTCGCTCTTCACAAAATTGAAAGTCTACATCCGTCATGTATATATTATTGGTTTTCAAATTGTCTTCAAAAATGGATGCGGTGCTACGTTCCATACACCTTACGACAACAATCGTAGATAGAGCAAAACACTATCGAATGTTTCAGATTAGCGACTAACTTCGCTGCTTGAGTTCCCCGGCAGAATATTAGATCGGACATATCAGCTTAATCTACGTTATCCTTGACTATTAAAGTTTTCTTTAAACGATCTTTAAGGGAACGGACGCCCTAATGTAAATGACCTTGACCTTGATGACCTAAGTTTACTTGAAAGGGACATAGAATCGGCCATCTAAGTTTACGCTCCATGCTTGACTTCTTTGTGTGCGTGTATGTGTGTGATTTGACAAGACATAGTATTTGATCTCTCAGTTTAGGCACCGCTTTTCAATTACTTGACAACGAGCCTAGCGGATCTCAATGTTAAGTCAGAATGAATGATGCGTTTATTTCTTTCATAGACCGGAGAGAGTCTGTTAATCTTAACAAAACTGCTGACTAAATCACATCCAATTTTTCCCTACACGAACAATTCTTCCAATACTACAATAATAAAAAAGCAAACAAAAGAGTGATGATATAAAGGCGTGACTTTCTATCTCGGCTATAAAGAGATTCTTCTAAAACACAAAGTACAAAATACTGAAATTTGTAACGGGTTTCCTATTGCTGCACAGCATTGCAGCAGCATTGTGTATAGCGTATACGTCGCCCTTTCAATTACTTTTCATGGCCGCGTAAGTTAAAACACAGAAAGTAAACAGAATTAACGGTACAAAGTATGGTATGAAATTTTTGAGTTAAAAAAAACTATGCATGGAAAATATTACCGAAACAAGTGAACAATTTTCTTATTTTAACTGCGCACTTCCCTTCTCGACTTTTCTATTAGTGTAAAAGCGAAAGAAACTTTAAGACTTTAAGAAAAAGGATGAGTTATGTACGTATGTATGCATATAAAATAATTTTTCGAGAATTTCATTCAAAAATCACTTTTTCTTTCTTTGAAGTTTGTTTTTGAAAGCCTCGACTTCTGTCACTCTGACTCTACTACAGTCTTCCTCTCCGCCTTCTGTCGTAACGTAATCAAAACCGGAAGGCTCGATGTCTCAATTTATACATCATTTCAAATGATTACATATTACTTTTCTATTTATTAGTGGAAACATTTTTTACATCAAACTTGTTCCTACATCTTAGCAATCATATGAGTCCGAATACTGACATTATCTTTATTGTGTGTTCCAAACGATTCTCTCGCTTTGTTTTAAAACCAAATATATACGGCCCTGCTGTGTAGCCCTTTATTATTATCATAAAAACACACACACGTGTGTATAATCAACTCTTATCACACCGTATCCATTCCGGTCCGCTGTACTTTTTTTTT